>JAEQBH010009795.1:0-81192 GCA_016808115.1 Tetrastigma voinierianum
TCGGCTTGTTCTATGTCGCGACCTCAAGTTGATGTAGCGACATGGTTTCTTGATGGCTCATGATTAGTGGCGGCCCTCTTCCTTCATTTGACAGTTTGTCGTGGAATGCCGATGGTGGTGGCGACGGAGGTGTATGCGGGCTGTGATTTGTGTGTTCCTTGGTGTTGATGTCGCGACCTCCAGTTGATGTCGCGACCTCGGTGATATCAGCGACATCGTTGTGGCTATATTCTTTGGCGTCACGTATTGCGACATAGGTTTTGGGTTCGCGACCGCGCTTCACTGTTTGTAAACGACTTCATGTTGTGAATTTGATTTCTTAGTCACAATTCTGTTGGTGGTTTTCTTGTCTTCATAACTTTCAATTTTATGTATGACCTCATTGGTGATATCGCGACATCTTACTTTCCATTTCATGTTTTCTTGAGGTTGCAACCTTAGTTCACGATTGCAACTGATTTCTTTCTTCATGACTATTTTCGGTCGCGATATCAAAATTGATGTAAGACTCAATTTTCTATTAGGATCTTCTTTGGAATTACGCGACCTGAATGAGTGGTAAGACATCATCTATAGTTCTTGATCTTGAGTCATTACTGTTTTTGTGTTGCGAGCTTCATGGCCCAGTGTCGCGACATGGAGACCCATGGCTCCTTTTAGGCGTTGCGAGCATCAAAGTGATGTCGCGCCTTAGGCCTCTTTATTTGGCTGTTTCAGCGAGTCACGACCACGTTTTCCTTGTCGCAACCTCCTTTTTCAAGTCACGACTTCACTTGTTCACGTTCAAGTTTCTTCTTCAAAGCCAAATTTGTTAATGTCGTGACTTGGAATTGCTGGAAACTGAACTTCCTGTCGCGACATAAATTCCCAGTTGTGACCTGATTAACAGCAGTTTCTTTTTGATTTTGTAAAGTTTGTGATTTCTGCCTCATTTTCTTATAAAATTGGATTTGATTAATTGTCACTTTTACTGACAGTTCATTAACTCATAATAAACTCAAAATGAATTTAAAATCTGTGTGAGTTTTTGGACTAAGTAAATTCCCAAACTTAAATTTTGCTTGTCCCGACGAAAGAAAGAAAAAATTATTTGATATCGAACAAATAAGCAGAAAATTTTAAGGACATTTTTAAGTTCATACCCGGTCTTTCTCATTCCGCCGATGCTGGAATTAAGAATACCACTATTATTTTAAATTTGAGTTTGATGCAAGAGAATCGACATGGTATACTTCTATCCACAAAATTCTTGATAAACTAATGTATTTAAATAGTTTATTTTACAAGTCTTGTTACGTGTGCGGGTCCGTGAGTTCCTTTTCATGCTTCATGTTGAATTTAGTTAATCTTAAGGAATTTCTGTGAGAAATTGTTTGTCAAAGTCCCATAGGCTTGTTTTCATATTGATCTCCGCTAATGTAGAGTAAATTCAACCTTCAAAATCAATGAGGTCTTTGAACTGTAATGTTGGGCTTAGGTAGTGGGTAGATAATGGAAAATTTTAAGTTGTAAATTACCCAGTTTCCATCTTTTCTCTACACTTGTTGCCTCCAACTTTCACCTTTTCTCTTCTTTGTTCTTCTTGATTCTCCTCAATCTTAACTTTGATTTATCTTTTGAATTTCTTTTTGCTGGAATTCCAATTTCCTCCACACTTGATTCGGGACGAGATTCCTTTGTTCCTTTAACTCCTTTGCTTTTATTTTCTAAGATTTGGAATAGTCACGATGTTTGTCTTAGGCTTTACATTACTCTTAGAGAACTTTGGGCTAACTTAACTCCCATACCGGTTAATTAGGGTGCTAGGTGTTAAAACACCCCTACGACCCATTCAAAGGGAAATAGGCCATGAATAAAACTCATTCCTTATTTCACTAACCACCTTCTTTTCTTCTTGGCTTACCTTCATTATCAAAATTTGAAATTATTATTCTTTATTTCTTCCTTTATACTAAACTTTTACGAGTAGGCTTTGGATAATTTGGGCACTAGCTGCGAGTTTATTGCAAGGAAGGGAATTTGGTTTTTCGATTGTTGTTTGCTCGAGAAGAAATAAGGCTTATTTAGCTCAATCGAGCTAGAATATGCTTAAGCATATTTTGAGGGTAAGCTTAGAAAAGCTCAAGCTGCCAAAGATGGCCTCTATCATTTCTTGTTGGTTGTTTTCACCTAGGATTTCGCCTCAATCAATATTCAAACAAGTTCTAGGACTATGGACTCTCAATCCTAAATCTCCCAGAAGATGTTCCTGATTCCTGTCAAAGTTTCAAAAGTTTTGTTGACCTAAGTGTATTATTTCTTCAAGACTTGTATTTATTTACTGTTTACTTATAGTATTTCCAGCAAGAAGTATTTTCTTATCGCCCAATAACCAATTTTTCCAATTTTGCAAACTAAACTGAATTTAAACAAAAACTGATACCTCTACTTTCAGTTTCAATTATTATTCGATTTTGATTCTTTCAATTTACATTCTTGAGAAAAGTTATAATTATTTATTGATCCTTAAGCAGAAAATAAAATGACACGAAGCCAGTATTCGAGATATCATGTTTCAATCAATTTATAAGTCAATTTTATTCAAATATCATTTAAAGTATTATGCAATCTGCTTTCTTTACAAATAAAAGCGTAACTAAATTAAAGAAAAACTCTACCTTTAACATCTAAAATACTATATCTCCCCCAGAAGGTTGCAGGCTCTGCTTCAAAATTTGGTTCTCCAGACCTTGAGCTCCTCCAAGAGTGATTCGGCTCTTAACAAGGTCGTGCAACAAATTGGGGCTGCCCTGGTTGATGGGTTCTAATTAACCCTTCTTCATTCTTCCCGTAATCAACCTGTGATTTTGTTTTTATGGAATAAGGAATGGAATTGGTTTTGTTTTTCGACTCATTCATTCCATAAACTGCGTGTTCCAAACAAGCTCTTCTTTTCTCTCATCCTCCCTTCTCTTCATTTCTTTGTTTGTTTTCCCTTTGTTCTCCCATCCAACTATATTGATTTAAAGTCTCTTAGGGAAGAACAAGGCCATTTATTCTTTTCTTTCATTTCGATGAATAGATTGACTGAAGTTTCTCAATTCTTTCTCTTTTGATATTATTTCCAATGAAAGGTTTTTTGGGCTTTTGGTGAGAATATTGATGGATTTTTCATGAATTTCATTAATTCCCTCCACAGTTATTCTCCATCGGCGAGCATACGAAACCATTTGGTTCAGTCAAGAAATGGATTTCTGATTCTGCATTAATACCCATTTATTTCAACGAAATTTCTGAATGAATATTGCAATACTGAAAGGTCTGGGTGAGTTGTAGTTTAGTTGAGATTGAAGTGGACTAGATCTTTGGTTTAATGTCATGACGACTCTATGGAGTGCGACATTAAGCTGTTGAGCCTCCTAAATTAATGATTTGATGAATTTCATTTTTAAGCTTCTTCGGGCCTTGAAATGAAAGGTTTTAACCTTCTTTATTTGACTTTAGGACTATTCTGGTCATGACTTCAAAATTTCATGTCGTGACCTAAAAATTTAGGTCACGACAGGGAAAATTGTGTTGCAACATAAAAAATGTTCTTTCCCTCTTTTATTTTTGTTGTGACCTCAAATTCATTATTTTGACTTTCTTTTCCAATTTTTTATTTTTCACATCCAGCACTCTTGGTTGCCACTTTTGAATTAATGTTGCGACCCAAAACATAAACACTCAATTTCACAGCAATTTCATTTTATTCACTTCCATTCAAAACAACTACAACTCAACTCTCTCATCGTATTATGCAAAAAATTGATACTTCCATTATACATCACATTCGGCAATTAAGCATGAAAACAAAATAAAAATTCCCAAATCATGCTATATCAAAGACAAATTTAAAAATTAGGATCAAGAAGAAGAAGAAACGCACTTATCTCTTATGTGATTGAAGTTTGATTCACGAGATGCTCTCTTTTTTGTTTGCACAATCTTCATTGTCTGTAAAACTAAAAAAATTATTTAGCTACTCTTGATCACTATGACTCTGATTACAAGAATCTATTTAAAAAAAAAATTTTAAACAACGAAGCGCAAATGAAACAAGAGAAAAATTTAAAACAAAGCTGGGTGTGGATTGCCTTCCACAAAACTGCTCCATTTTAGTCTTTAGTTGGACTTTCTGTTGCCATTGTTCTGTTTCTTCAATTTTCTTCATTCAGAAATAAGGGTTTATCTTCCAATTGCTTTTTCCCAAGATAATGCTTTAATCTCTGACCATTAACCTTGAACTCCTCATGATTCTTTGGTTAGTGTCCAGCACACTATTTGTGTGCTTAAGACCCTTGTAAATGGTCCACTCCATTTGGACTTCGGCTTCCACTGGAAAGAGTCTTAATGCAGGTTGAATAACGGGCTGATCTCCTGTCTTGATTCCCTCCTCAAAAAATTAGTTGATCATGCCATTTTTTTGTTTTGTCCTTGTAGATTCATGGCACTATCATAGGCTTCATTCCTCAACTCTTCCAATTCATTCTTGGAGTAACCTATCTTCTTTACTTGACTTTGAAATCAAAATTAAGCTTCTTGATATTTATAGCCTTTTATTCTAGCTCGAGGTAGGTGACAAGGTTTCAAAGACAAGTCTGTATGGGGACATTCCAATGGGGTTTAAACGGTCTTGTATGCCCACAATGCATCATCAAGCTTCAAAGACCGATCTCTCCTGCTAAAACTTCACGGTCTTTACAGAATTTTCTTTATTTCCACACGTTTGGAAATTCGACTTGCCATTTGTTTGAGGATGATGTGAGAAGCTCATAATGTGTTTGATACCATATCTGCTCATGGGTTTGTCAAGCACCTTATTTGCAAAATGGCTTCCTCAATCACTAATTATAGTTAGGTGTCCCAAATCACGAGAATATTTCTTTGTAAAAACCCCACAAGCTGTATTGGCATCATTCTTTGGACATCTTTGCATACCAATTTTGATACATAATCCACGACTAGGAGTATGTATATATTTCAAATAGCGGAAAGGCCCCATAAAATCCATTCCCCATACATCATTTCATGCTGCAGGGATACCTTGCGGGGGCATCTCATGCCTTTTGCTTGCTTATATTTCCCATTCTTTGGCATTGATCCACAAGAACACCCGTTCAAGCAGTCCTTAAATCGTAGGCGGTAGATCTGATGGAGAATTTTATGGCTGTTTTATCTCACACTAAGTGTCCTCCATAAGGTGATTCTGGCATTCTTTTAAAATCTTGCTTTATATATACGGTACACATCTCCTTATAATCAAATCAGGCTCCTCTTTTAAACAATAATGGGTCGTCGGATGTAAGTACTCTTTGGTAGTCCTTGGCTTTTTCTCTGGCAGTAGGCGAGATTACGGTGGCATAATTCCACAAGCTAAGAAATTTACAATATCGGCATACGGGGTGATTGGGTGTGACTGAAATAGCGCTCATCTGAAGAATTTTCTGCTATTTCTTTTCCTTAACTGCTTGTGGAGTGGGTTTCCTACACTCTTGACAAGTGATCGGCTATCACATTTACCCTTCTTTGTCTTTTATTTCTAAAATCAAATTCTTGCAATAATAGCACCCACTGATCAATCTTGGCTTTTTCTTCTTTCTTTGTCATTAGATATTTAATTGTTGCATGATGGTGTGTATAACGACATGGGACTAAAAATATATGCTTTTAATTTTCACATGTGAACTTATTACCCAGCATCTCCTTTTCATTTAGTAAAGTGGTACTGTGCTTCATTAAAGGTTTTGCTAGCATAGTAGATGACATGAACACTTTCATCTTTACGTCCCATCGGCTCCATTGCAAAATCAGCGGCATCACACATGATTTCAAATTCTGTTCAATCTGGTTTTGCCATGATGGGAGCTTGACTAGTGCGAATTTGATTTCTTGAATGCTTTTCTGTGAGGCTTCATCAAAAATAGAACTTAGTATCTTTTTCCCGACCCAATGCATAGTGGTCTAGATATTTTTGAGAAATCTACGATAAATCTTCTATAAAATCCCGACATGTCTAGAAACTTCTTATTCCTTTGCGTAGTGGGTGGCATTGGGTTTCTTATAATTAAAACTTTTGCCTGGTCTACCTCGAAGCCACGCTACGAGAAATCATGTGATCTGAGACAATTCATACATGTAACCATAAAATGGCATTTTTCCCAATTCGAGCTGATTCTTGTCTTTGCACCTTTGAAGTATCACAGGGTTATGCGAGGCATTGTTGGCTGATCCGGCCACAACTGTAAAATCATCATGAAAGATCTCCATAACTTCTTACGCTATATCGAAAATATAGACATCATGCATCTTTGGAAAGCACTGGGAGCATTACATAAACCAAATGGCATTCTCTAAAAGCAAAAGTACCAAATGGGCATGTAAAGTGGTTTTCTCTGATCTTGAGTCGCGATAGCAGACTGGTTATATCGGAATATCCATCGAGAAAACAAAATGGTGTCACGCCCGACCTATCGACATCGATCAATGAAAGGCAAGGAAAATGATCCTTTAAGTTTGCATTCAATTTTTATAGTCAGCCACACACCCTTAAATGCATCGCGTTCTTGTAGGAATAAGTTCGTGCTTCATTTCGATAACGGTGAATCACTTTCTTGGGAACCACATGCCTTTGGAAGCACCCGAGAACTATCGATATAGCATATATAAAACGCATTTAACCATTTGACACTTCTTTTCGACAACTTCTTTCATCAACGAGTTCGGCCTCCTTTGATGCTCGATAGAAGTTTTGCATTATCTTCTAGCGATATTTTACATAGAATGGAGGGTTGATACCCTTGGTCTTCAATTGACCCGAGCAATTGCTTCATATATTTCTCGGGAATTACCGGCAACTACGTTCTTGACTTAGGTCAATGCGGTGATATGATGTAGTTTTTCTCTTTTGGTTCTAAAACTCATATTTTTAAATGTTGGGCAATTAACCAATGTTAGCCGCCTGCCTTTAGTTTCACTGCATATTAGTTTCTTTGTTTAAGTTTGCATTTCATCTTATTTGTTTTCATTTTATACTTTCGAAATTTGTTTCCTTGTTAAGCATTTGAAGCGTACTTCACAATCAAAAGCTCTCAAAGATCTTGAAGAATTCATCTCAATTTCATTGATAGAAGTGTTGAATGATACAATGAATTAGTTATCAATTAGAAGAAACGCGTTTCTTCTGACCATACAAGCGTCTTCCTCTACATTAAGATATTCCGGACTCCTATTAATATTAAATGCACCTTGCTTCATCCCCAACTCACAGTGTCGGTTCACCTTTTACGCCAAGTACATCGAGGCGGCTCACGTCTTGGAAAGGCCTTCCCGAAACATGAGAAAGGAACTTGGGTATCTTCTCCATCGCATGATAACAAAATCACTTCAGGAAGAATGAATTTCCCAGTGTGACATTATCTTCGGAATGCCCTGCAGTTTGTGCCATTGATCTATCGATACATACGCAATGTAATTGCTATTGGGGTAAGTTCCCCCAAACTAAGTCTCTTCACCACTGATAGAGGTATCAAATTTATACTTCGCTAGAATCACATAAAGCTTTCTTGAATTCATATTTCCCTATGGAGCAGGGAATGGTGAAACTGCCAGGATCTTTCATATTTCTTTGAGAGCTTTTCTTCGGATAATATACAAGTACTTGATCAAAGTGCTATACCCTCCTCGGCTATCTTTCTTTTCTTGCTCGGTATTTCCTTGAAATTTTGCATAAAAGAGGCATTTCTGATCACCTCTGCAAATGGGATATTTATTTCTATTTTCCAGAAAGTATCGGGAATTTAAGCTGTTCTTCTCTTCTTGACTTACGAAGTCTGCGTAGGAATAGCGTCGGTGTATACGCTAGTACTCCTTCCTTCTTTTACAGATTATTACTTCGCTCAGGTATTGATAAGTTGTTCTATTCTTCTTTCTTTTCGAGTCTCTTCTTTCTACGCCTCAGTCTCTTCTTTCCTTTACGTCTTTAGTTTCTTTAATAAATCCTTCCCACTTCTTAATTGAATTGACATGCAGTCTTTTGGGTCCTTCTGAGTATCACTAGGGAATGTACCCTTGCTCTGATTTGGCATATTCAGGGCTAGTTGCCCTACTTGTGTCTCTAAATTTTTCAGTGAGGCACTAGCATTCTTCTGAAACATTTGAATATCAGACTTGAAAGCTTCCAAGTCGGATAGTTTCTGTTCATGGAATTGTAATAGCCTCTTGTTGTCCCCCATGAACTGCAGCATCTGTTCTTCAAATGGTTGGGTCCTCCTCTGACCCTGATATTCATTTCTGCTTTCACCTCCTTGCTGCTGCTGCTGGAACCTTGGTGGCTGTTGATATCCTTGTTGAGGATGCTGTCCTGCCTTGGGCCATGTAATGCCCCTCCACCATATGAGAAATTCTCATGGTTCCTTAGTGTTGGATTATAGTGTGTGGGCAGGTTAGGATTTGGTTTGAAATGATAACTTCTTTGCTCATTCACGTACTTAACCTCCTCAGCACCATAAGAATCTTCTTCTGTTGGCATAGGCACTTCTTCTCATAGTTCTCTCCCATAGCTCAATTTCATGAGAAGCGGTGTGCATCTTCCTCTCTTGTTTGTCCATCCTATGCATTGCCGTCAACTGCCTCCATGGTTGTCATCTTGCTTTCATTCAATGACCCTTTTCTTCTTTGCTTTCCTTTTGAAAGCTTCAGTTGGGCTGTATTACATTTGCAAGTCTTCTATCATATCTCTCGCCTTGACACTTTTTTCCTTTGAATGCTCCCGCGTGATGCATCGATAATACCCTTAGATGTATCATTTTAGAGCATGATACACTATGTCCCATGCAGATTAGCGGATCTATTCCATGCATTGGAGCACCTCACTTTGTAATCTCTTGGATCTTTTTCCAAACTACGTATAGGCTCTCATCTTCCCCTTGTTGGAATCTGTATCTCTTCGTCTCAGTGAGAGATGGAAAGAATCTGCCCAAGTAAGCTCTACCAGCTCTTCCCCGGGTAATACGGAACCATATGGTAATGATTCATACCATGTATGAACACTTTATGTCTCTCGAAAATGGGAAGAGATGCAACTTTTCTCCTCTGGTCTCACACCATTCGAAACTATTTATACATTACGAGAAATCTTCAGTGCTACGTTTGGGTCTTCGGTGGGGATGACAGTATGATATTCTTGAACCATTATGTTAGTGGCTTTAGTTAGTGTTTGCATCATTGGTATTTGATTACATAATACTCTTCTGAATAATAGGCCTCCCGAAATCCTCCATTGTGTGGTCAATTGGGGGCGCCATTCTTTGTCCTCTTCTCTGTATCTGAGTCATATCTCTCATCACTTGCAGTTGTTTTAAATCTTGTCTTTCTTAAGCTCTTGAGTGTTCCTATCATTCAGTGTCTGTTTGGAATCGAATTAAAATCTGTTTCCTAACCATTTAAAAGGGTTTCCTGTGATAAAATACACTCGATTATAGGATTAGTCAAACTCAAACAATTATAACCAACATGGTTTGTTAAAAATTAGTAATTTGATGTAGCCACTGCTTGAAAAACTATTTTTGTTCTTTTCTTTAAAATGTCCAAATTAGTATTTCCTTCTTTTGTCAGGATATTGATCTAATTAATTCTTTCGTTCCCCGACACCGGCGCCATAAAAACTTGTTCGCCTTTTTGTATATAGACTAAAACCCCTCAAATTAACATAGCTATAAGAGCCTTACAATTCTCTTATACCCATATCAATTTGGATAATTTGGCTTACTAAAATAAATTTCTCTTAATGTTAAAGATTAAAAACAAGGGTTCAGTCTATGGAACTACCAGGTGCCACGATTATACGACTAATGCATCGAATAACCAAATCCCGAATTATCATTCCGAGATTGATAATTCTTGGTCAACTTCACCTAACTACTCAAATTTCATACTATTTGGACTCAAAACTTCATGGTAGTTTTATCAAAGCAGCAAAAATTAAAAATCCTATACTATTAGATATGCTCAAATTAAACTAAAGCAAAATGAATGACTAAAATAAATTGTACATAAAAGTGAATTAGATGAGTTCTGTAGAAGCGAAAACTATCAATGAAATCTGATAGGCGTTAATTCGGCGCTATATCCTTTGCTCTGTTCTTTGTATGGATACGGTTTTTATCCCGGAACAATTATTGGAATTGGATCTCTCCGTTTTCACTGATTTAATACCCTTGCTTCTCTCGAAGGCAAGATCAAACCAGCTACCCGTATTCCACATTTTCTTGCAAGATTTAGGTATTTTTCTTTCTTAATACTTCACACCCGTTTCACGGTGTGGAACTTTTGCTTCACCTTCACCGAGTTTTAGCTAGTTCTCTACTCAATTGGTGAAACCAGCCTCTAGATCTATGGGTTTATCCCTTTACCTTAGTTGATCTAGCTAACACGGGGATTAGGAGACGTACCTATAGATTAAGGTGAACTCTCGATTATTTATTGTTAAATACACCTCCGACTTCAATTATGAGCGAATAGAATTTATCAAATGAACTCGAGCTCAACGAGTTCGTCGATGGTAGTCAGACATACCCGAAAAGAATGCTCAACTCGGGGAATCTCGTCTCTTTGTCTGGAAGATCACGGATGCTCGAGAGTAAGATACACATTCCCTCAGCCAGGTACTAGGTACTACGATTGGGAACTTATCCACTAAAACAACAGATTAATTAAAAGCTAGAACCCAATTAATTCTCTGTAAATTTGCGGAAGGCGTAACTAAATGTAAATCAAATCCGGTTGGCATTGCTCCCGATTCTTGCATTGCGAATCAAGAAATGGAATGCGAATCACCCTTATACAAACCACTATAATTACTGATAAAGCGGGAAGAAATGAATTCCCGAAATTTGTATGCAGATTTCATCAATTTCAAGGCAATAGTGCGAAGAAAAATAATAAAACTAACAATCCGACTCTACTCGTCTACGCACGAGTTTAAGCGATTCAAAATCGAAAATAAGCAAAATAAAAAAATAAAAATAAAATCTACTCTAAAAATATACACTTGAGTTCTCTTCTTTTCCCTTTCTTTGGGTAGTGAAGAAGGGCGCTTTACTATTGAAGCTCTCTATTTATCTTGTAAGCACGGGCGAATCCTAAATGCTCGGTGGAAATCCAAAGAAAAGCCGACTCAACGCGTTACGTATCGCGACCTCAAGTTGATGTCGCGACATGGATTCTGCGATGGCTCTTGATTGTCCAGCGACCTCTTCCTTTTTTTGTTGCAACCAATTTGTCATGTAAATGCCTTGATCAGCGACTTTGAAGTCATGTCGTGACATGATTTGTTCAGTGTTCCTTCAGTGTTGATGTCGCGACCTCCAGTTGATGTCGCGACATCGTTGTCTTCTTATTTTTCCAACGTCTGTGTTGCGACATCAGTTTTGGGTTGCGACCACCTTGTTGTTTGTAAACGACTTCATGTTGTGAATTTGATTTCTTGAATTACATGAATACGTTGGTGGTTTCTTGTCTTCACAACTTTGATTTTATGACCTCATTGGTGATGTCGGCGACATGTACAACTCCATTTCTTTTCTTGAGGTTTTATCTCGGTTCCGCGTTGCAAGTGATTTCTTTACTAACCATTGACTATTTTCGGTGGCATCAAAGTGATGTCGTGACCTCATTTCTTCTGTTCGACTCTTCTTTGGAGTCGCCTTTGAATGAGTGAGTCGCGACATAAATCATGGTTCTTGATCTTGAGTCTTCCTGTTTTTATGTTGCGACTTCATATTGATGTCGCGACATGAGTTATGTCCTTTTGGCGTCGCGACATCAAAGTGATGTCGCGACATGAACTTCTTTATTTGAATGTTTCCTTGAGTCACGACCACGTTTTCCTTGTCGCAACCTCCTTTTTCAAGTCACGACTTCACTTGTTCACGTTCAGTTTCTTCTTCAAAGCCAAATTTGTTGATGTCGTGACTTGAATTACTGGAAGCTGAGCGTCTACAGTAAACTTAAATTCGGTTAGCTGACCTCAATTCTCTTTATAAGTGATTTCTTGATTTTGCTAAAACTTGAATTTCTGCTCTATTTTCCTGCAAATTGGAATTTGAGTCAATTTATCACTTTTCTGCAACAATTCAACATCATTTTCATAATAAACTCATAAAAATGAATTAAAAATTTAATGAGTTTTTGGACTCATCACTTCCACATCTTCCAAATCTCCTAAATTCTCATTTAGCAAGCCATTCTCCAAGGGATCGGTGTGGCCCACTTGGTTAAACACTATAGCCGACGACATGATACGGAAGCGACTATCATTTTCATGGGGGTGTAGCTGACGTCAAAACATTAAAGGTAACATCTTTTCTTGTACTCATAATCTCAATTCACCCTTTTATATCGATCAAAGCTTTACCCATAGCTAAGAATGGTCTTCTAAGCATGATGAGTTTCTTTATCTTCTTCCATATGAAATGATGAACTCTACCGAAGATAAACTTATCCCACTTTTAACAATACATCTTCTACCATGCCCTGCGTGGATAAGTAAAGAGATCTATCGGCCAATTGCAAAGTTACGTTATTGATCTTGCTTCCCCGACTTAGATTTTGAAAAGTGAGAAAGTGGCATCAAGTTGATACTTGCTCCGAATCACGAGCTTTCTCGAATATAGAACTCTCAATAGCACATGGGATTGTGAAGCTACCTGGGTCCTTAAGCTTAGGTGGCAACTTCTTTTGCAAGATGGCACTACACTCTTAGAAGTCACGACGGTTCAATACTCTCGACTTACTCTTCTTAGAAGGATATCCTTCATAGACTTTACATAGCTGCGCATTTGCTCAGGCATCAACAGATTGGGGGTGTTAATATGGAGCTTAACTTAGAAGCACTTGAGGAACTTGGTGAATTGACTATCAAACACTATTCTTCCAATCTTTGGGGGTTTGTAATTTTTGGTGTTTCCTCTTTAGGAGGAGTAACCACCGGTTTCTCTTTTTCTGCTTCCCCTAAATTTGGAGGTAGAATCGAGGATTGGGCTTCCTTTGTATCATTGAAGGCTTTCAGCTTTCTTAGAAGCTGACTCTCTTCCATTTCTAAGAGTAACTGCCTTCTGATGTTCTTCCAGCTTCTCTCCTTGGGTTTACCTCTGAAGTACTTGGCAACAAGCCTTGTTGCCTCTCATTCATTCTACTTGCCATTTGTCCCAACTATACTTTTATGTTCCTGATTTAGGCTGATTGATTGTTAAGGGTGGTCTTTGTGTCATTCTTAAATTGACTTTGAGATTACGCTAGTTCAACGAGATCAGCTAACTCCATCATAGCTTCTTTGACCAGACATATCTTGTGAAGGAAGGGAGTTGGGCTTGCTTCTCATGATTCATCATATACGAGCATCATTTTCCAATTGTTCCTCCATGAGAAATTCGGGTGATTCCTCTAACCCGAATTAAAAGTGTTCAAGTATATGTTGAATTATTGTTAGGGTGGTGGAAACTTTCCCAAAATTTGGGCTTTCTCTAATGTCATTTGACCAAATGGATTTCTAGTTTGGCATTCCAAGGTAGGATGGGGGCCATTGCAGAATTCACACATGGGAGGACAAGATTGAACCATGTTAGGAGTGGCTTGAGTACTTGGAAGTTGGTTTGCTTGGAGTTGCTTAGTGAGCAAAGAAACCTGAGCCGCTAAATTTGAAAACACATCAATATCATAAATCCCGACTAGCTTCTTTTGGGAAACTCGATCACTTGGATAGTCATATTCTCAAGCAACCTTAATAAACTACATCTTCCTTTATCATCAATGCTCCTCTGAAATTGATGCACGAGCAAGGTTCTTGTTGTACTAGTCGATCCATTGTAAAAATGGTGAACTTGCATCCATTTTGGCAAACAATGATGAGGACACTTCCTTATAAGTTCCTTATAATAGTCCCAAGCCTCATAAAATGTTTCCCCAACATATTGGGTGAAATTGTTGATTTCAATCCTCATCCTTATTGTCTTAGCCAATGGGAAAATTTTGGCTAAGAACTTTTGGACCAATTCAACCCATGTAATAATCAAAGTCTAGAAGGTTCGAATTTAAACGTGCTTGCCTCGTCCTTGAGTGAGAATGGGAATAAGAGTGTCACACACCTCTAAAAAATTTGGAAATATGGGCGTTAGGATCCTCTTTTGGTAACCCCATAAATTGTATATTCTAAAATAAGCGTAGAGTGATGGAAACTGCCCAACTCAAGAGTTGTTTGCTTGGATTTTAAGCTCAAAGCTCTCGGAGGAATGAACCATGTGAGGGTGCTTGGGTGTGAGCTTCCCTCATTTCTAGACTCAATATCCTTTCATTCCCAACTTCCGAAGATTCTCCATTGCTATACGCTCTGACCCAGTGGTTTCTCTCTTTTCATTTATGATTCTTCTTAGAGTTCTTTTCAATTCTATATCGAGAGATATAAGAGTATCATTGCTCGATCTTCACATACACAAGAGCAAGTACCTAGTCGCCTGAATTGAAGAAATACAAGATGTCAAGAAGGATTTGGAACTACAAAGACAAACAAAATATCTAAAGTAAAGAAGGGCTAATTTGGTATCAATATTAGATAAATAAATAATCCCCGGAAACAACGCCAAGTGAGCAATTTGGTATCAATATTGGCAAAACGTGTCTATAAAAATTGTGCCTAAGTGAGCAAGTGCACGCGTCGTCTCAAGTAATAAAATGGAAGTATGAGTATCGTCCCATGAGGATTAAGGTCTTGCTAGTTATTGAAATTATAAATTAACTTCCTTTTTATCTAGATGGAACTGATGGATTCAAAATAAAGAAAAACTAATCTAAATATGGCTCTATGTAAGACATTCAATTGATTATGAGAAAGTGAAATTCTAATTTGAAGGTCTAGGGTCTTGACTTCATCTAACAAGTCCCTATAGAGAGGTCCTATTTGATTTCTATGATGCTTGGATTAAATATTGATGGCAAATTTCTCACTACACATGTTATTCTTCTCAAGAGATAACACTCAATCTTTAGACAAGGTTGTATTGTATTTCTACCTCAAACCCTCATGGCCAAAGGTATGTGGCAGAAATCAACAAACCACATATAACCCACAAATATCTCTATTCTATGATGAAACATGATCTTCTATTTATGGTCTAACCAATAATTGTTTCTCAGCCTCAAATTGGCCACAAAACATTTTAATGGTGATCAAGCGATAGCAAGCATGAAAACTAAATCAAACATTCAATATATTGAAGTAAATGTAAATATTACAAATAAAAATCTTACTCCATAGTTTCTTGTCAAAATACATCAAAAACTCTAGATTTAAGAGTCTAAAACATGCTAGAGGGGTTTACCATCCCGCGAGGCGAAAAGAAACATAAAAGCGAGAAGAGTAAACTTGGGTTTGATGAAGAAATGTAGACTTCTCCCTTGCTCTCTGGCGCACTCTTTGCTTCAAGTTTGCTCCCCTCCAAAAGTTCCCAAAAATGAGCCTTAGCTTTCTTTAAATAAGCCTCGTCAATTTAATATAAGTTGGGCTTTCCAATTTGATAGGCCTCAACACCCACGCCTCAGCGTGAGTTGGTTCACGTCGCGGCGTGACAAAACTAGGCAACTACTGGATGTCTTCGAAGCAATTTGGCACTGCAATGTGGAGACCCACGTTGAGGCGTGAGATATCTCAAGTTGTGGCATTATGCAACTCATGCTGAGGCATGAAAGGATCCACGACGTGTCGTGGTGCTCTTTGCACTTCACTTGAGTTCTGCTCTGCAACTCCACTTTTTGCATGAATCTTCTGCAATTTACACCCAATAGCTATTTGCAAGCAAAAAATGCCAAAAAAAAATAAACATGAGGCCATAACATAATTCTCAAAACTCCCTAAAAATTACCTAACCATGCAAGATAAGTTGAGTGGGTACTCACTTGTTGACCATTCAAAAATCCGAAACATGGTGTTTCTTGAATTTACTCTTTGTTTTTCTAAATTTAATGTTTTTAGTGTTTTCGTATTTTCAAAAAAAAAATGAGAACCAAACATGTTCTTCGTGTTATCCTTGTTTTTTATAATTAAAAAAGTTTTCAAAAACTATAACCAAACAGCCTTTTGTAGTGATTTTGTGATTTACACTTTAACATACAAAATACAAGTATGAGGTTCTTGAGCTACTGTAAATTAAGTGTTTCCAAACTGGGCATTGCCAAGAAATCAAACTTCTTAATCAGACAAAGTGAGTTCCTTGGTTCCTTGATAGGTTCCTCTAATCTAAATAGATAATGTCAAAAATATAAATATTGTAGGAATAAAATATGAAATGTTAAACCGCACTAGGAATGAATGGAACGAACAAAGTGTTAAGGAAATGAAAGAAACTTGACTAGAACTTAAAAAATAATGAATGCGTTGAAGAATTAAAAAGAAACTTGACTAGAATCCAGAAAATAGATTGTCAAATATGTCTAAGAATTGAAAACTTGACTAGAGCTTGAAAATCGTATGTTGGAATTGATGAAAGCTAATCAGAAAAGCTTAATAAATGCTAAAGTAGACTGTCATTGTTGCTTGTTAAGTTGATTTATCAGATAATTGGTTACCTCCCTTTCTTCATGAGAGCTTCCCTCCTTTTGCAGAGTCTTGAATAACCCGCCAAGTCCTCGTATTTTCTCCACTACTCCCACTTCCTCAAGAAACTACCCACATCTCCATTAGAAAGCTTGTTCCTCACTATTCCACCACCTCACATAACAACCCACATCCTCTTGTCATTTTCTAACTTTGAGAAAAAGTCTCATAGTCCTCTGTTTGTAAATTCTCAAAAAATTTAAAATGTTAAGAAATACCCCTAAGCCTTATGCCTGGGCTTTCTCCAATGGGTTTAGACTTGTTTTATTTGGATTTTTAACCATGGGCTTGGACTAATGCCAAATTTAATTTGGTACAAACACAAGCTTTATTTTTTCTTCTATATAATTTTCCTTTTTCACAAAAATAAATCATGGGCTCAACATATTCTGTTAGCTCTTGTTATGGCTACTATCTCATGCTCCTTTTCAGGCTAATTTAAGGCTACTTGGTAAGGTAAAATACATGTGTTCTGTAATATCTTATTCTATTAGATAGGTGATGCATATTGTGATATAATTACTAACTCGAATATGATGTTACTTGGATGTATCGAAATGCTATTATCGATGAGATAAAATGAAAGAAACACACTACAGTGAAGTATTTCTTTTACTGGGTCACTCGATCCCCAACCTGTGTGAAGACCAAGTACAACCATATGATATAGATGCAAAGAAAATTGGTTAAAGACGCATATAGGGTATAACTATAAGTTATAGTTACAATTTTAGTTTTAGCTCCATTCGGCCTATGGATGGGGACATTTTCTGGCCTCAACTAAAAGAGATAACCATGGATGGGGTCATTTCCTGGTTGCAACTATAAGAGATGATTATAGATGAGGCTATTTCTCACAAACTTATATGATCATGGATGGTTATTTACTCGCAACTAAAAGGGCTGCATTATAGATGAGGCTATTTCCACCACAACCAAAAGGTACGATAACTACTTTGCTTATGTTCCTACCAAGAACTATAAAGATGACTACGACGATAGTTATTTATCATTCACAACTAAAAAGGTTGCTATGGGTAGTTATTTCCTAGTCGAACTAAAAAAAGATGATTATGGATGAAACTATTTTTGATCTAATCAAATATGATTATGGATTTGAGCTATTTTCAGCCGTGAACTATATGGTCACGCATTGAATGAGATTTTACCATGAGAGAGACAATTGGGTTTGTAATTGGCCGTAATTATAAGCGTAGTGTAGATGGAGTGATTGGCTGGCCAGCCATTATAAGTGGTAGATATAGATGTATAAGGTTTTATTGATAAGGTTTTTCTTTCGTCGTTATTAAAAGGTTTAATCCTAATATGACAATATTTTTTAAATTAATTTTTAAAAACATGTCTCAAAATAGTTATTTGATGTATGAAAAACCGCACACTTTAGCACTTTGAAGGCTAAAAAAAGCACATTATATGGAAGATCTAATCATGGCTGAGATCACTTAAGGAAGGCTCATTATATAACGACCATCCTTGCTGGAACCCGATTATATTATTAACTCAAAAGTTAAAATGCTTGCAAAACAAGTTTCAAATATGAAAATGACAAAAAGGATAATTAAATTGTAACTTTAGATGCTACTATTGTTTTCCTGTGTCTCTCAGATACAAAACTGTTCCAGAATATCACCTTTCCTTATATAATTTTAAAATCAGAATCTCTGCAGCACATCACCACAAAACTTATTATAGAAATCCTTCCAAACTCTGGGCCAAACAGTACTTTCTTCACCAACCCCTTCATTTGAAGAACTTTCACCACTGAACACCATGGAATGGTCTTCTTCTCTAGACTGCGTTCCCAACCAAAAAATCAAAGGCAAACATCAGGTTCTCCAAATGGACTGCCTTTCTCTCTACATACTGCCTGCACAATAATCGAAGGCAAGTTGCCCAAGTTTCCTGTGTGAATCGAACAAAAAACATTCATATTTCTTCGTTCTTATCCACATTTACATTATATATATATATATATATATATATATATATATATATATATATATATATATATATATATATATATATATATATTTATGTATCATATGCTAATATGAAATTAGAGAGAGAGGAAAAGTAAGTATCAACAGCACAAGAACCCAAGATCAGACCCTTGAAACGTTGAGGAGCTCCGGTTAATTTGATAAGCAGCCATCCAAGTGCTGAGCCAATTGCAAATGTTATAAGGATATTGAATGCATGAACCACCTGAAACAAAGAATGGCACTAAATTCAAGAACTTATAATTAACACCACATTTTTAAATTAAATAATAATAATAACAATAATATCCATGGAACAAAGGCCAAGGTTAATAATTGCTCACAGTAAGATTGCTTGGGAAAAATTCGGGCTAGTTTTCCCTAAATTAACAAATGTTACTATTCATATAATAGTACCAAATGGAAATACCCTCAAAACACTAATACAAAATAATAACAAATGGAAAGGTAGTGTCATCACCAAATAAAGAACAATTTTAAATTTACGAGGTTCGCACAACTTACGCCCTCAGCGCCAACAAACAAATCCCACTAGTCTAGCAGTAAAATACAAATTTATTGATCACAAATCAATTTCCCAAGAAATTGAGTCAAAAAGTAAATACCCAAAACACCGATAATACTACAAATAAATTCTTGCCGAAGGGAAGATGTGTAATTGTGAGAAGAGGGGAGGGGGGCCTTTTTAGGATAAGAAGGGAAGAAAATCCCACATCAAACCGATGTGGGATTCATATTTGACAAAAAACAACAAATCTCCACCTTGACAAATATACGAATCCTATCTCGAAACTTCTCTTTAACAAAAACTGTAACGCCTCCAAATGCGCTCAACGACGCAATCAAACTTTTGCAATGTTGATCAAGTCTAAACAATGATTGAACTTGATTGTTGTCACCACCTTAGTCAACATATCTCAAGTAGGATTATCACGCCTTGGATCTTCTCGAACTAAGACTCCAATTCTTCTTCAATGATTTCCCGCACAAAATGATACCTCACACTAAGAGGCTTCGGGTCTGCGCATGATAAACTGTTCTTCGCTAAATGAATAGCGCCTCGACCGCACAAACATCGTAGAATCTGCTTTCCCAACAACAATTCCAAATCATCAAGCAAACTTTGTAGCCATATTGTTTCTTTAACCCGCTTCGGACGCTATATACTCGCTCCGTCAGAGACAAAGCCATCAAGCGATCGTGAAAGTAGACTTCCAACTAACCTGGTGTCAAAGAGTAAACACATAACCAAAGGAGTTGGATTCACGCTTATCAAGATCACCAAGATAATCCGACCGCAAAGATCCAAACTACATGTACGACCAACCATATCATCCTTCTCAAATATCAAAACCAAATATCTAAGGTTTTTGAATTTACCTTAGAATCCATTTCACTCATTTCCGCCAATGTTCTTTCAGATTATGCATGTACTCCTCACTTTCACAATCCCAACCGCATGTGAAATGTCGTGCTCAGACACACCATAGCATACATCAGCTACCTAATCAGATTGAATAAGTGAAACCTTGGACATATATTCCCGTCTTCTCTGTTTTTCGACACCGTGGAAGCACTAAGCTTGAAATGAGCAAGCGGGTACTTGCTGTGCTCGGGTCTTCGCATATACCAAAGCATCGTGAGTACCTCTCAAACATCGCTCTAAGTTAAACAAAGTGTGCCTCCTGTCGTCACTATTTCCATGCCAGAACTTCTTCCACCAAACTTCATTCGAACCCTCGTCGCAAACAGCCTTTCGCGACCCATATTCCCTACCTTCGGCGCCATCAATTACGCCGTAAAACAAGAGAAGGTATATGAAAGATCCATCGCGGTAGTCATAAATACACAAAGGATCAAAATCGCTTCCTCGTAGTTCTGGCCTATCGTGAACCGATCAACCGCTTATACCACTACCCCGCGATCGCTTCAAACCATATAACGACATTTGTTCAATTTGATGTAAACCCAATTCTTCTTTCTTTCCAAAGAACTTTGAAACCATCCTAGCTCAGTTATATAGACTTCACCCAAATCACCATGTAAGAATGTTGTCTTCACGTCCATTTAGAACCAGTTCCATATGAAACTATGCTACCAAGGCTAACAAACCACAGATGGAGGAAATTGTCACACCCAGGCGCCTACTCTCATCAGAGTCAAGTCCCTCCTTCCTGAGCACAGCCTCCTAGCTACCCCGCCTCGCTCAGAATGAACGGTCATTCTGTCAAACTCCTTCTCTCGGTTAATACACCCATTCGCCCACTTCCTTCTTTCCTTTGGGTAGCCTAGCTAGCTTCAAGTGTGATTCTTCACAAGGGACTACATTTCTTCATCCATGGCTTTCTTCCACTTTCTTTATCCCACTACTATTCGCTTCAAGAAAAGTTCCGAGGTATACCTTCTTCTACCACCTGAAATGCATAAGCCACCATATCTTCAAACCAAGCGTGTTTCCTAGTCTCTTCGCCTCCTCGACGGCAATCAGTAAATCATGTCGCCGCCGAGGTTCTTCGCTTCAAACCTCCTTCCCCTCCAACATCCGCTCTGATCCGTCTCACGGGTCTTCAACTAAGCTCATCGGTTTCACCCAAACCCACCTCGCTCGAGTACCCTCCACCTCGCGTAGCCTTCCTTCTCGTCATTTAAAAGTGTTCTTCCACACTCTTCATCTCTGCTGTTACTTTCTTCAAATACGGCGCATTCATCAAAAGTAACATCTCTCAAGTAGAAATAATTTTCTTCAAGAGACAACATGGCCTGTGATCCCTGACACCAAAGGTAACTCCTATAACAATGCCTTTTTAAATTTCTGATCCAACTTAGATTTCTTTTTACATGATAATAGAAGTGGAACCAAACACATGTAAAATATCATAATCATTTATAGGTTTTCCAGACCATACCTAAGTGGTGTTTTTCCCATTTAGTGCAATTGGAGCAGGATTTGCACTGAGATGACTTTGCATACATAATGTACCACTCAGAACTCAAGCTGGCCTAAACCAAAGATTGGACAACATACACCGGCCCTTTCTCCAAAGAAGGTTCGATCTATGCTCGCTAATTCCCATTCGCTACTTGTATCTCTAATCAGAAGTGCCAAGATATGCTCTTCTCTCTACGTATCATCGAAAATTGATCATTTCGATATTCTGTACCATTGTCAGATCGGAGTACTTTAATCTTCCTCCCTTTCTGGATCTCCACCATTTTCTTCCATACAAGAAATGTTTCAAACACCTCATCTTTCGATTTCAGCGTATACACCAAAACTCTTCTGGAAAAGTCATCAACAAATGTAACAAAGTAATGTTTACCTCCCAAGGAAGCCGTCTCGGGTTGGTCCTCATATCACCGTGTGAACATAATCCAATATACCTTCAAGATATGGATCGCGTGTCGAAACTTCACCCTCTTTTGCTTTCCCGTAATCATTATTATTGTTGAAAATCCAACAGAAGTCTTTACACCTTTCAATAATCCTTTATGATACTAACGCTTAGTAAAGTGACTTCTCTCTCCAAAGATGTCCAAGTCTCATATGCCATAACCTCGATTATCTCGGCCTACTTCTGTACTCGCTCCGATACCGCCGCCGCTGCCGTTCGACCGTCGTGTCAGCCTTGATAAAGGTACAAAGAGCCCCGATACCTTTCATCACCACAAGTGCTCCCAAACAACTCTTTCAATCCCATTCCAGAATGATGTTGAAACCTCACTCCAAGGTTCCCAAAGAAATGAGATCTCTTTCAAGCTTCAAAACAACATCTACAAGACTTAGTCGACCCATCACGCATTCTTCAAACCGACTGAACCGATCCTAGCCTATATCGCAAGGTCAGATTATTCGCTGCCGTGATAAACAACATCACCAATAAGTTCCGTAAAGTCAAGAACCAATTTTCTAAACACACATGGAATGAGCAGTCGAATCACACAACCATTCATCGCATTCAGTCACCGTATGACAACACGCCGCTGAAAATCCGACTTATCATCTTCAAATTTACACATGCTTCGGGACATACACCCTTTCCTTTCTTTTTCTACAAATGACGCCTTTCTTCCAATGCCCTTTTTCGTGACAAAAGGCACATTCATCTTTTGCAAGTTTGCCTTTGATCAGATCTTCCCTTTCTCCCCGGGTTTTCTACTTTGATTATTGACTCGAACTGGCTTCACCAACCGAGCTCCCGTGGTTCTAATTTACCTTTCGATCCCATTAGAATACTGCAGTAGTAGTTACTTCTTTAAATGTTATCGTTTCCTTCCCACCAACATACTAACAATAAGATGTGTTCATAATTCCATCAGAAGGGAAGCTAATAATATCAAAGCTTTATCAACATCACTTCATTTTCTCATCTAGATTTAATAAATCGCTACTAATGAATCAAATCTTGATGATGCGGATCATTCATAGTGGTACTTGGTTTATAATCGCAGTTCAGACAACTTCGCTCGTGATAGAGCTTGTTCTCTATGCTCTTCATGAATTTGTCTTCCATCTCCTTCCTACCAACTCTTGCTTGCACGCCTCCCCATAAATCCGATATTTCAAATTTCCGGAGAGACACAATCGAATCGTACTCATATGCTAAACGATTGATTTCATTCAATCTTTTCTCTATCAACATCTTTGGTCTCCTGCTTTCTTCTTAGTACAAGATCAGCCTTCTATTGGAAAGAATATCTCAGACCTCTCACACCGCCACATGCCAAAGTTATTGTTATCAAATTTCTCCTCATCAAATTCCGTATTAGTCACCATCGATCTTGATGAGAATCCTTTCGATGTAGAGGTCAGATGTCAGACCGATTCCCAAATTTCGACATTTCACAACAAATAGCTACCAATCGCGGAATGTCAATATTCAATAGAACTTTTTCTGAGTGGAAGATCAGATGAGCTATAATCATTGCAGAAAGATACTGGGAACTGATAGCAAATGTAAAGCCTGGGGTGAACCTTTATTGGAAGATTGACAAATACTTGGAACTGATGAAATATATCAAGAGAATCTGCCTGACATTGAATTATTGTAAAACGCTGTTTTCCCGAAAGGAACAATCTTCTAAGTAAAACACTAATACAAAATAATGACAGCTAAAGTAGAAAATAATATCAAATAAAGAACACCGAAAATTTACGATTCAAGAGACAAATTTAATACGTCCCTCAAAGGCCAACTAATAAATTCAATAATGAAAGAGAAAAGACAAACTTAGACCACAATCAATTTTCAAGAAATTAAGGTAAAGTAAATACCCAAAACAATCAGAATACTACAAATAAATTTTTAAGCTTCGTGGAGATGTGTAATTAGAGAAGAGGAGTAAATATTTGATAGATACAAGAAGGAAGAAAATCCCACATCAAACCGATGTGGGATTCATATTTGACAAAAACAACAAAGCATAACGCCTCAAAGTAATCAGGTACAAGAAGGTTGATACACACCAAGCAAGTGTGGATTGGAATACAAAGAACACAATCTATCTTACGTATGTGTACCTACCAAAAAATTCAAAACAAAGAAATAAGAAAGCAAATTAATTAAAGAACCAGCACAAAGACTCACCAGAAAAAATACTTAATTGAGATTAATTAACTAAGAGAAAGGAGAAAAGCTAGCTAAGAAATCAAGAAAGAAGAAAACAAATATACCATCTAAACTGTATTTAGATGCTTCCTCATAACTTCAGTGATGAAAATATCGGCTCGACTCGATATACTCCAGATTTGGATTTTACTGATATATCGGATATATTCGAGATATATCGTACTAGATATTTTTACATAAAATATCGTAATTAAAAAATTATTTAAAATTAAGAATATATTGGCTACTTTATTGTGTAAATTATTAAAGCATAGAGAATGATAATATCAATTAGATTTGATTTTTTTACATTCTTTCCTATATTTATATTTGTTTATAAAAATTTAAATGATTTTTATTAAAAATATATTTAATTAAGAAATAAATTAATTTTATATGATTTATACAAAATATTTTATTCAATATTTTAATTTGGAAAATTGTAATAAACAAAATATAGAATATAATATTTTTATATATTTTATATTTATATTGAAGGTTTATAAATGATTAAAATATTCATAATTTATTAAAAAACATTCATAAATTGTAAATACAATATATTAAAATTTTGCAAATATATATTTCATATAGCATCTTTAGCCTGGATTTTATGGTCTAAACCCAGACCGCGCGTCAACCCCTCAAGAACGTGAATTTCTCCATTTTATGAACATTTGTTAACAAAAGAATGATATATAAACAATGATCGATATTTGTAAAAAACTCCAGAAAAATCGATATCGGGCGAAATATCGCCGATAATCAGAAAAAGCCGAAATTTTCTTCACCTGACCATCGTATAAATATCAGAGCCGACATTCTCACAGAGTACATCTAAATATATCGCCGATATATGGATTGATATTTCAATCACTGCTCATAATCTCCCCAAATATGTCAAAACGACCCTAGGCCAGGAATGAACCAAAAAATCCATCACATCTATAAAACTAATGACCAAATGCTCTCTGAGTGTTTTGCATATACGGTGTACAAACATAATGAAACCCATTAACGAAAGACGGCCAAAGGTAGAAAGTCCTCAAGTTCCTCACTAATATATTTAAAATATCTTGTAACTTCATGCAATGATTAAATTAGATTCTGCATGAGGATTGAATAAGAAAATTGATAGAAGCCTATCTATAAATATTTTAAATCATTAAGAAAAACACTAATAGGAACTGATAGAACATAACAAACATTTCAAGCTCCTCAAAAAGTAAAGACAATTTTAATGTCACGTCCCAATTTTTGTGGTTCTCGTTAATCCAATGGTCAATTCATAGTACCCTACTTTAAGTCATCATGCACCTAAATCTTAGTATCGGATACCATTTACTCATGAATACCGAATTACTCGACATCACCTCAACACGTCTTTTTATGAGAATCTATTCATTCATATTTAAATCTAAAATATAAAATTAGATATTTAATTACAGTCCATAAAAATTCCATCATAACCTCTTATTATACTCATCAGAGATTTATTCCATCATTAACTCTAGGATCACGCCTAATTGTGATTTACTTACGACGTTGTTGACTTAATGCCGTTTCAGCCACAAAGATTAAACTGCTTTGTTTGTTTTTAATTTTTACCACTTATCACAAATTATTTAAAAAAATCGAATAAAAAAATTAAAATATCTTACTTTTCTATTCGTAAAAAAGTCATTTTCCACAAAAATAAGAAAAATTCAATCATTGCCCAACAAAAAGAATCCGGGCTAGCAATACGCAATTACCAGTAGATTTACAATTAAGAGTGCTTCGTGACGTACAAATTCTCATCCCGACCCTGGCCATTTATTTTTTCAATTCTTAAACTGTTTCATTTATTTTTTTCAATTCCCAAAACTTGTCTCATATTTAAAAAATTAAATATGGTAGCATGGATGCGAAAATTCCCAAATCCTCGTCTCCAAGGATATTTTATTTTTTGTTTTTATTTTTTTAATTTTATTTTTTTATATTTGCTTTTTTTATTATATTAAATTACTAGTTTTCATAGTAAAAATATTATGAATTTCCCTTATAAATTATTTATTAAAAACATTATAATTATTATTATTTATAATTAAATTATAAAATAAAATAATAAAAATTATTTAAATATAATCGGCATGGTTATTATTATTATTTCGATACACTATTCATACGTATCATCGGATCCAAGCCGTCCAAACAATTTATTTCTTTTCATTCACTTATTTTAAATACTTTATTTAAATGAATCCTAAATTTGCAGCCATGTTTGACAAGATTTTCTACAGAGAATCTCATTCTTTAGCTACGAACAAACTATCCCAAAATCTAAAAATTTCCGTTTATCTCAAAATTAACGAAACTTTTTTTTGGCCACTGTGATTTCGTAGCGTAAATTTAACGACGCACTATTTCACATCCGAGATCTATAAAATTTTGCGCTTCAACCCTACAGAATTTATTATTTTTATTAACATTGTTATTTTTGAATTTTTAATTTTCTCGTTTTATAGCGAAAGAACAATACCCGAACTGCTTTTGATTGAAAATAAACTCAAACCGTTAAAACCGGATTATAATTAAATCAAACTCATCCTATTAAAAATGGATTTGGATATAAACTCAAAATAATACATCTCATTATTATCATTACTCACTACCTAATATTAAAAAATAAATTATTTAATATTTAATATCGTTAAATATTATTTAATATTAAAGATAAAAAAATAGTTATATTCAACGTTAAAAAACAATCGTCACCTATGTCGAAATGTAATTACGCGCTGCTGATTCCAACAGTTACACTTTTAAAAAAATGGGATGTACATAAAGAAGAGGCTTTAAAAATGCATAACAACGATGATGGGCCCCACCATCTAAGAACAATCAGCCCCCTAGCTAAAGTAGTAACGACAGCACCAGTAGCCTGCAGCATGTAGCCCCAGGCAGATATTCTCTTAAAAATGAGTTTTAGCCCTAGATAATTTTTTTTAAAACATAAATTATTAAATTAGTTTAAAAATCAAACTAATTATCAAAATAATACATAATATTATTTCTGGATAATTTTGGAAAATATGAAATTTTAAATATCATATCCACGAGCAATTTATAATTATTGTTATCTATTAAAACTTATTATATTAAAACTATTAAAAATCACTATTATAGATAACGACTTTTAATAATTTATGAATTCCAATTATCGTTATTTATGACAGCGTCATTACACATTATTTTAACACTACGACTTCTACCACTTAATAATTTAAAAAATATTAATTCCGTCTAAACTCCTTAAAATGCTCTCTAAATGTTATTTTATCAAAAACAAAAACAAATCAAATCAAACGATATCAAATGATATTCTAAAAAATATTTAAAAGTGATTTGAGGATAGTTAAATATTTTCTTAACCAAATTAGATTCCTATAAAGTATTTAAAAACATTTTTATAAATATAAAAATCATTTGAAATGATTTTTTTGGACAACACTTATACTTTAAAACACTTTTATCTTCCATTCTATTCTCGCTTTGAAAAAACTACAATATTAACGTGATTATTTATAATTTTTTTTTTCATGAAAGTGTAAACGATGGAAGCCTTACCAATTATAAGCATTTTTTAGCCTTTTCATATTGATTTTTATATTTCATTAAATAGAAAAATGAAAATACTGTAGTTTTTTTATTTGTTAAAAGTAATATGTAGATGTTAAAACATGATTAAAATTAATTTTAAGGTGATTATTTTTACTTCTAATTTTTTGAGAAAATAAAATTAAGTAGTGTTTTAATAGTATCAACTAGTAAATTATTTATTTTGATGATATTTGATTTCTTTTTAAGTTTCAAAATAATAAATACTAATAATAATAACTAAGTAGTACTATTGTTGAATCTTATGCATTTTATATCTTTTAGATATATTTGTGAAGAAGGTACTAGTGTGTCTTATGTATTTCATATCTTTTAGATAGTCATGATATAAAAAATATTCATTAATATATTTGGTGCTGTTATGTTTACGAAGATATGTTGTGAGTTGTGATTATACTCATATTTTTATTTTTTAAGTTGATTATAAATGAATTGAATAAATTCACATTGGCATTATTAATTTAAACTTTAATAACCGATTAGAAATCATCATAGAATATAAAAATTTTACCAATACAATAATTTCATGTATTGTGTTGGCCAATATAAGAACACCACAATATATAATTAAAGTATAGTCGATGGAATAAAAATTTGAGAATTTTAAGTTGCAATGTTAGTTTATGAGATGAGGTGTTTGTTTTTTTTTACTTAATATTGAATATAATTTTTATTTAGCTGAATATTGAATAAGATTTAATAGTATTAAGTATTAAATTGTTTGTTTTTTAATATTATATTTCATTTAATTAAGTTGTTTGTTTTTTATACGCCTAAAATCAATACTTTAAATATATTAAAAAATTAATTTAAGTTATAATGATGATATAACTTTGATATTTTTTAAAATATATATATAAATATTTTGTTAAATACTTAAATAACTTTAAATTTTATGAAGAAAATATATTTCATGTTTTTCTTCTCTTTAAGAATTACTCATAATAGATAAAAATGTTTTTTTTTGTCATTTCATATATTTACATATATCTTTAAAAGAAAAATAAAAAATACTATTTTTACAATAAAACAAATGAGGTATTTTTGTTAAAATGACATAAAAAATTAATGAAATATTACTCTAAAAAATGGTTTCAAAAGGCCTTTCATCAAATCATATTTATTATTATGATAAAATAAAAGTATTTGTATAATATATGTATAACCTATTAACATATTTAAAAATTAAAGTAATAAAATTATTATGATAAATAATTTATTATTATCATTCTTAAAAATATTTTATTTATTTATTATTCATTCTTAAAAGAAATAATTATTTTATTTATTTATTATTATCATTCTTAAAAATTACTATTTTATTTATTTATTTTATATAAACTAAAATAGAATATATAAAATTAATAATTTAAAAAAATAATAGATTACAAAAATAAAAATGAAAAATATTTCTATGTTTTTAAAAATATTTGAAATATTCTATGTGGATTTTAAAATATTTTAAAATATTTTGTACATATTCTAAAGTATAACTTTTTCTTAAAAGAAAAAAGTAAAATATTTTGGTTTTTTCCATTTAGAAAACATTTTCAAAATTTTTTAAATAAGTTATGCAAAAATAAAAATAAAAACAGTTTAAACTCAGAAAGCAATTTGCTTTCAAAAAGTCAGTTTCAAAAAAAAATAAAGGCCCTAAGAAGACTCCTACGTTAGTTCAAACCGTTCATACGTCTGGGGGCCTGCAAGAGAAAGACAGCCCTAAAGTTTAAAAAAACTCAGAATAAAAGAGATGGAAATTTACTATATTATAATAAATCATGAAGTTGTCAAAAAAAAAAAAAAAAAAGTTTAAACAAAATCTCTAAGGAATCAATAAGAGGTAAGTCAAGTTAATCTTCAAAATCTAAGGACCTTTGTAATGACCTGACCCAATTATGTCGATATTATCCATTTTAAGCCCAATAAGTCATAACAAATTAAACGCTGGCTTCCATTAAATCGGGATAAGTTCATAACCTATATGATCGTAAACTTTATCTCATATTCGATATAAGATTTGATAAACACTTCATATGTAGATACAATGTCATCATTGTATCTCATGAAATTACGAAGCTAAACAAACAAACATCTCCTAGGAAGCCAAACAAAATGAACCCCCTATAACGAGATCGTGACAATTGACATCAACTGCTCGCCTCTAGATCTGTTTCGAGATAAATTCAAACATATGTGATAATGTTTGCTAAACTTTTTCCAAGGTCAAAATTCCAAACTTCAAACTATCACTAAAAAAAGGTATCACCAAATAGGTACTATAAACCATCTTTTAAATTAGTAAATATCAAATTGATTATACCATTGTCTTACAGAAAACATTTTTATATACAAATTAGATTAAAGATTAGTTTGTAATTATAATTAAACTTCTTTACCTTCAATATTGATTTATTAATAAATGATTATTTAATATTTGAAAACCTAAAAACTTTGATGTTGCTTGTTAGAAAGATTACATTTAAATGAAACAGGATTTTTTGTTTTTTACTTGTTTATAAAGCTAAAGGTTTAAGTAAGGGAAGAATTATATTTTAGGTATAAATGTAAGCGAGTCAAGCTATTCTAACTCAACTCGTAAAATATTCGATTGACTTGGAGTTAATTCACTGAATCTAATCTCAAATAGTTTGAAAGAAGCTTGTCCAACCGAGATCGAGTATCACAATACTCGATTTAAGCTTATTTGGTGAGCTTAATCAAGCTTCTTTATCATATATTATTTATTTTGAGCTAATCAGTCGAAATGAATCAATTTCAAGTCGATTCAAGTTTTCAGCTTTTTAATTAAGCCGAACTAGCCGGCCATCGATTCAACTCGACTCTTGACATAATCTTTATAACTAAAAATAGGTTACATAACTCTAAAATTGGATTAACACCTATTAAAGTTTTAAAGTTAATGAGAAAGTATACTCAAATTCAAAGATGCATAAAATGACTTGAGTAGAGAGTTGTGGGAAATTAAAATTTAAAATTTTGATATTATACTCTTTCTTAATTTTATTTCTATTTATTTTATTATTAAATGTATAGATTAAGAAATAAAGAAAGAAAGAAATTAACAAACAAAACTTAAGTAACACTTTATAATAAATTTGTAGTAAATATTAAGGTTTATAAAATAAAAAAATTGGAAAGAGTTCTAAAATAATTTGATTTGATATGTTTTCATTTGAATTTTGTAATTTTAATATATTTTTTCATATTTTTAATATATTATACAAATATTTTTTTATTCAATACTCTTATTTTAGGAGTTTATTTTTAATTATTTTTTATTTTATCTTATTATTTTTAAATCTAAAAATTTTGCAAATAATTGTCATTTAACTAACTTTTAGAATTTTTGCTTATATGAAAAAGTACCCGCCTCCAGTTCAAACCACCTCTCGTACGGAACAAGCAGCATTTCGACAGTACCGCCAATGGACCATTCGGAGATGAAGAAGCGCGACAGCGACAGTAGCGGTAGCGCCAGCGGTGACGGTAGCGGCAGCGATGGTGGCGGCGGCCGGCGAAACAAGGGCAACAAACATCAACATTGCCCCTCTGCTCCTGAATATGATATCTCCATGGAGACAGAGCACTTGTAAGTCCCCACACTGTGGATTTTGAGTAATTTGCATTAAAGATCATTTGTGATTCATTTTATCAATGATATTCCCATTATAATTCGGTGTTTCGAGATAGATGAACAAATTCTGAGTTTCTTTCTCAAGAATTTGACGAATTGTTTTAAGTCCCTCTACACCTATGATTTTAGTAATCTGTAATTAAAGATCATATACGATTCATTTCAGAAGCATTTTATCAATGTTTTTTTCATTAGAATTCGGGTGTTTTGGAGAGGTGATGAACAGATTCTTGAGTTTCTTTCTCAAGAATTTGACGAATTTGTTGTAAGTCCCCACACTGCGGATTTTAGTAATCTGTAATTAAAGGATTCATAATGATTCATCTGTAGCCTTTTATCAATGTGTTATTTTCTATTAGAATTGGGTGTTTTGGGAGAGGTGATGAACAAATTCCTGAGTTTCTTTATCCGTGCATTGTCTGATTCTTCTAGAGTTGTCCTAGAGCTCTTGTAGACTCCACGTAGGGTTCTTGCAGATTTCTTTTAGATCTTCAGGTGTTCTGGGGATTACAACAATCTTCTCCACGTTATTACAACAAGCTTGTTGGTATCGATCTTCTTCTGATAGTTATCTAGAATTTTTTGGATCTTAAAATCCTACTCCTGGTGAAGACTTCCGAAAGTGAATGGTGAATTGTGTCACAGCAGACGAGATGAAATTCTACAAGGAAAATGTTGTTCTATCTTCAGGAACTTTGTAGATTCCCGTAGGGTTCTGCAGATTTCTTTTAGATCTTCAGGTGTTCTGGGGATTACAACAAGCTTCTCCACGTTATTGCAAATCGAAGGTTTAAATCCACTGCAAAGACTTCTTGCTATTGATCTTCTTCTGATAGTTATCTGCAAAAACTTGTGTGTCACAGAGTTTAGTTTCAGTATTTTTCAATTTTATTTCCTGCTCCTGCCTTTTCTGTATATGTCCTTGGGTGTTTATTGCCTAAAATGAGCATTTAATGTCCGGAGTTGGATTTTATCAAAAAGAAAAAAAATGTTTGGAATAAGGAGGTTCGTATTGTTGAAAACGGAAGAGTGAGGCCCTCAGTCGGGTTAGATTCTCTTAATTTCGCTGAGTTTGCATAGGCAATATTTTGACCTTCCTGGTTGTTTTTTCCTCCTAGATTAGCTGGAAACCATTTTCTAGAGCAGATTCAGGACTCAATTTCATATTTGGTTGAGGACTCATTGGCTCAGGTTAAGCTTTTAGATTATGCTCTATAGACAATGGTTTTTCAGGTGTTTCTTGGAGTGTTCTGGCGAGGGAAGAATTTGTGCGTTATATTGGTTGCAGAGGGATGATATAGGTTGGACTTGTTGATGATTCAAAAATATCAATGAGGGATATACCCTATCCCGGTTTTGTGATTCTTGTTCACTTTTCTCCCCCTGAATCACAGAATTGGAGTACTATACTTGTTTTTGAAAAAAGGTTATATCCATAGAGTTGAAAATTTGCTTAGTCATGGACAATAACATTTGTATCCTTTTTTGGGATGAGAAATAATTAGGATGAAACTTTGTACCTCTTGTATCGAGTTTGCTTTGGTCTCGAGGAATGAGTATGGACAAACATGGGTACATGCGAAGACCTTAAGTGGAATTTGAGACACGAGATGTGAGTGAGGATAGGTTTCAAAGAGAGTTTGTATCGAGTCTTGAATTTGGAGGGGACTTGTGAGGGAGAGCCTGTTATAAGATGTAGTAGTGAAACTGCACACCCCAGAATTTTTCTAGACATGGAGATAGACAATAAGAACGAGCTACTCCTTTTAGAAGGTGGTGATTCTTGCTTGGCCACACACCATTCGTTGCAGTCCTACGCATGAACTTTTAAGGAAAGTCCAACTTGGGTTCGAGTATGATTGTCAATTAATTGTAAAACCAATGTGCCCTAGGTGATATTTTGATTCTTGATGGTTCCTAAATGTCCTCAAGAATGAGGTGAGAAGACAGTTGAGATAGCTTATGAATTCTCGTGCATAGTGACTTCTGAAGTGCTGTTGAGATAATTGACATACATTTGTTAAAAGACATGATATTCATATTAAATTCAAATCCCCATGCTTTCGAGCTTAGAGAGTCAGTAGCTTAACACAGATTTGCTGGCTTCTATAATATGCTCCTGCTCTAATGCACCCTTTGCAATTTGAAACCCCATTTGAGCTAGCCTGAAGTCCATAAAGGTGACTCTATTTGGTTTGTTTAACTTTCCAGCTGTGCAAGTATGTGGCTACACATGAGAGAGGGTGTTAAAAGACACGACATCATATTAAATCCAAATCCCAAGCAGCTTGGTGAAAGCTTTGCATTTTAACAACATCACATTGGAAAATCGAGGATTTTTATTTATGAATAGTTATGGAAAAGATGTTTGAGATGTATAAGAAATTTGAATGTCCTAGACGATAGCGCCCATAACATGAATGTATCTTATCATAATGACCATTGACTCAACACTACTAATAGACAACTCTATGGAGTAAGAGTTCTGCATTTTGATTTATAGGAGAGTCCTTGACCTTGAGAATGTATAATCGCACTAAACCCTACATTATTTATTCTTCCCCAATTCCAGAGGCTGCCAATCCCTGATCTTGATTTGAAACATTCTTACAAAGTATGTCAATCTACCTTGATGTCTCTTATTTAGTTGCCAAGGCATGTTAGATTGTTAGAGAACACAGAGGGATTTCCCTTCTGAGGTAGTGGGGGCCTCGAGAAAAATCATTTATAGTTGGATGAGAAGTTGTTTGCTCAGAGAAGAGAAAAGGAGGTCTAGGAGTGGGGATGTCTTTCAATTATGAATAAAGCCTTCTTAGTAAATGGAATTGGTTGTTTGCTAATGAAAAGGAGGCTGAAAGTAAGTATCCACAAATATGAGGAGGAAAATGGAGGGTGGTGTTCCAAGGAAGTGGTGGAGAGATACAGTCTGGGTCTTTGGGAAATCCATAAGGAAGTGTTGAAACTTCATAAGTGGCAGAGTTTTATTTTTTATTTATTTTCTCTAGCGGGAAATGGTCAAAGAGTAAAAATTTTGAAGGATAGATGTTGCATGATGAGCCTCCATGTTGCTTTCCTAGCCAAATTTCCTAGGGATGCATTGGTGGTGGATGTTTAGGACTCCTGAATGTGGTAGTGTCAAGGGGCCTTGTGCTTCATCAGCCTTTGAAATGACTTGGAAATGGAAGAAGTTGGCTGCTTTTCTATTGAGGATCAAAAAAAAATGAAAATTTTAGGGGAGGAGGGAGATACAGTGGATTATGCCTCTTAAGTAGCGTGTGACTTTTTAGTTAACTCCCTTCACTTTATTTTAGAGTTTGATGACCCTATTTTATTCCTTTCTTTCTGTATTTAGATCTTATGCAGGCCTAAGGTGTCATTTTTAAAAAATTAAAACCTTGGGAAGCCTCTTGGGGAAATCCTTTGATAGAGATTACTTATTGGCAAATAGATGTTTCCTTTGTCAAAGAAAATATAATCGCTGATCACATTCTTTACTTTGAAAAGCATGGACCCTTTGGTGGCTTGACTTTTTCTTTTTGTATCTTGGGTCTCTTCCATGCAGCTTCTGTTACACGTAAAAACTCAAGCCATGTCCTGTTGTGTATATTTTCTTGGACAGTTTGGAAATAGATGAACTCAGATAGTGTTTGTTGAAATGGATTTTTTCAACCTAAAGATGAAAATTTCTTTTGTGTACAACTTGTGGTCTTGGTCTATGGTGCATAAAGATTTGAGGCCTTGTTCCTTTTTTCCTTTTAGATTAGCCTGGCTCTTGGTATGGCAGGAGATGTTAGTTTTGTTCTTTCCTCCTTGCTTAGTGATTTTTTTTTGTAGCCCTGCAATACTTCCTTGTATACTGTGGACCACTTATTTTGTGTTTTTCTTTTTATTACGCACACTTTCTTACTTATAAAAGAAAAAAGAAATTTGTATATCTGTTTCATATATTTTATCATATTTAATGCATATTTTTTTTATAAATATAAGAAAACAAGAAATGATTTAACTTCATAGCACATTATAAGAGTCCATCAAGTTCCCAAAATGTTAGATCTCTTGTCTTGGCTCTAAGTGTTATCCAAGTTCTATCATTGTTATTTATCTGTGATGCTTTAGGGATGAAATGTATGGAGATGATATCGAAATTGTCTCAGACCCTTTTCCTCAGGTCACTATCAAAACTGTGTTGTTTATTTTTAGTATCACTTCAATTCAATTCACTGAATTTGTAACTTCTAGTTTGAGATTTTGCTTTTCTGAAATATGAACAGGCCTTTCAAATGAGAGAGGTTTCTGCTACTCTTCTCGTGACGTTAGTGAGGTGGTTGTTAGTTTTGTTTCAATGTGTTCTCCTTTTAATGGCTTTTCTCTTAATGTTGTATTAGTTGCTTTCGGGGGTATCCTTCCAAGTGTCCAGAGCTGATGATAAAATCAACGAAAGGTTTGTCAAAAGATGACAGAGACAGTCTTCTTTCTCATCTTAAGGCCCAGGTATGAGGTAAAAGGTTTTGCTCATTAGTGCTCTTTTCTGAAAATGATTGCGAGTGTGAAGTTATGTTATGTAATGAAGTGAAAATTATATATATATATATATATATATACATACACACACACACACACATGATAAATAATGATAAAAAAGGAAAAATAAATACATAATATTTAAGAGTAAGTTGCATGGAAATGTTTGAGATTGAAGGGAAAAATAATCTCTCTGAGTTTTGAAAATTTGATTTGAGTTGTCATACTCTAATGACCCTAACTGGAAACGAAAAATTCTTAAGTTTTGGACTATTGTCTTTCATTTCTCAAAAATTTGTTAGGGATACTTTGTTTGAGGAAAATTGTACCTCAATCTACCTTTTAGTATTAGTATTCATTGTCAAAAAGAAAAAGAGAAAAAACGGGTTTGTTTGATTCAGATGATTGTTTTGACTTATGTTTTCCATTTTTATGAACTTACTTTTTTTTTTAAATCTTTATTTGAGGTATCTAGTACATGTTTTTGCTTGTCATAGTTCACCTAACAGTGAGACTTATCTCAAATTTTGAGTTATATTGGGGCTAACAGAAGTGAGTCTCATTTGTTATGTAAAACCATATTTAAAGCATCATCATCTTAGCTAACAAGTTTTTTCTATTCTTATATATTAGATGCATGCTTTTGGATTCCTTCATGCCTTACATCGTATTCTTTATAGAATAATGACTTTTCTGATACCAGCAATTGTCGTCCAAAACATTTTGCATGTAGCATGCTGTCCTGCAGATATTTGTTCCTACTGCATTTCTGTTCTTTACATATTTGTTCAATCATTGAAATTTCTGTATGTTTTAGGCTCATGCTTTGGAAGGACAACCAATGATTTTGGATTTAGTGATGGCCGCTCAAGATTCCCTGCATGACATTGATGTTGTAAGTCTCCAAACTCTGTGGCTTGGTCATGATTACTCTTTTGAATGTCTACCTGTTGATTCATCAAATTTCCTGAGACATTATGGATATTTTTTGATGTTATAAAATATAAATCTATTGATTATGAAATCCATATACCAACTTATTAAATTCTTACATGATCATGTGTTATATTTTTAGTTCAAGGAATCTCTATTAACTGTTGCAACTTACCAGATTTCTTTCTTTTCGTATCAAGTCAGACAAAAATTTTCTTGCTAGAAATTCTGTTTATTATTATTGAAATGGAATATAAGGGAAAAATTCTGTATTATTGAATTGACAACACATTATTGTATAGAGGATTTCAAGTGGAAAAGGAAACTAGATTACAAGAGAAAAAGTAGAAACTAGAGATTACAAGAGAAAAGGAAACTAGAGATTGCAAGAAGGAAAAAGGAAACTAAATATTCCTAAATTTGAAATATTAATTAAGGGATTCAAAACAAATTCTTTTGATTGATTTTTTACTCTCCTGATTTATTCACAGCTCATCTACAGATACTCCTCTTCAAGCTGAGAAATAGATGCCTTCAATTCCCAACTTGAATATCATGAAACCTTAAGTTGTTCAGCCCCTTTGTTAGAACATCAGCTAATTGACATTCTGATGGAATATAAGACATACACACTAACCCTTCTTCCAATTTTTCTTTGATGAAATATCTACATTGTTTTATTGTGTTGTATAGGATTATACACAATATCAATAGCTTCACTGTCACAATAAAGTCACAGGACTTTCATTTAACTCACTAATCATCAAGATCAATCTTTAGCCAAAGTATTTCACACAATCCTTGAACAATAGCCCTAAGTTTTGATTCTGTAGATGATCTTCCGACTCTTCCCACCACATTCTGCTTCTTGCTCCTCTACGTTAGCAGATTACCCCCTAAAAAGTACAGTACCTTGTAGTTGATCTCCTATCCACTATTGAACTTGTGTAGTTAGCATCAATGTAAGCTTTTAGAGCAAGAGAACCATTCTTCTTGAACAAAATTCCTTCTGTGGTTGCTCTTCAAGTAACGTGAAGACTCTTTACAAACAATATAGTTTTAAAAGGCAAAGGAGCAAAGGCCTCTTGGAGCCTTGAGGCACAAAGCGCACTTGAGGCACGGGCTTTTTAATGTAAGGTGCACCCTATTTTATATACATATATATATATATATATACATATAACACATCAAATATCATCTAAAAACAAATATCAGCTCGAGATGTGCTAGTTTCCTATTCTTTTTGCAATTTTTTTGATTTTATCGGCTCCTTTGTGGCGCTTCTTCTTCTTCTCCCTAGTTGGGTTGTGGTGGAAAAATGCAAAAAAGGGGGTTGAAGGCTCAAAATAGTGCCTGAAAACCACATTGTTGCCAGAGGGTTTCTTTTTCTTTACAAAAAAAAAAAAAAAAAACCAAGCTAAGGAACCAAAACGACGCCATATTGGGCCCACAATGGCCAAAATGATTGTTTCATCAGTTTTTTTAAACTTGGCGAATGATCCAAAACATATTATTATATATGATGGAGAAGAAAAGAAGAAGAGAAAAAAGGTATAAAAGGAATTTTTTTATATTATTACTGACAATACACATTATTATGTAGGATTAAAAGATGAAAAGAAAACTAGAGATTACAATTGGAAATGGAGAGATTATAAAGAAGGAAAAGGAAACTAGATATTCTAAACTGAAATACCATCTAATCGAACCTCAGTCAGAAATGATAGCAAGAGTAGTAAGATAACTATATGAATCATCATACCCATTTGTAATTTCTGTTTTTGTAGGAGTTCCTCTTTAATTTTTCAACTTAATTATTAGTGGTTTGCATCTGGTCACATTAAGATGAGTAGCTTTGGCTTGTTAGCAATTGTCGTGTTGTTGCTGTTGTTTTTTTCCTTTATAATGTCATGTAAATTTTATCAAGAATCGCTTAAATTTGGAAGTTTACTTCTGATTTTTGTGTGCAGAGGACATCCTATCGGATCTCTCGCTATAAAGAGGATTTTGAGGAGATCACACAACTTGGTAATTGAAAATGACATTTATTGATCTAAAGCATCAGTGTATTATAAATAGTAAAGTGAATATGATAAGAATATGGAATTCTCCTCAGTTTTTTTTTAAATATTTTACAATGGTTTTTTCTCTAGAAATTATACTATCTAGAGCTAAAGGATTTGTCTCATTAGACCTCCTTGATATTATTTTTAATTTAAAGATAGTTTAAATATTTAATCTCAACATCTCATTTTACTGGCAAGACATATCTTGTTTCCCAATTTTTGATATCTTTCTCTAATGTTGCCTGTTAATAGGTAGTGGAGCATTTGGCCATGCAGTGTTAAGCAAAAACAAATTAGATGGGAGACAGTATGCCATAAAGAAGATTCGTCTAGACGACAAAAGTCTAAAGGACAGGATCTTGAGGTATGCATATTATGATGATTAGAAAGAATATCATAAATTGCTTACTTCAGAAAATCATGATAATGTTGATGTTTGATTTTTATAACAGATGAAGAATACTGAGAATGAAATTTGTGTTTTATTTTCATTTAGAAAAATGAGTACATTCATTTCCTAAACAGAAAGGATTTCAATTCTCTCAAAGTTTGGAGCCATACACTTAAAAGTGGAGACATGGAAGTAATATCATTAATTAAAGAAGAATAAAAAACTACCTAACATAGAGAATATAACAGTTTAGTAATTGAATAACAAATCATAACCACTAAAATCTTGTGAATTTACTGGATTTCCACACTTCTCCTCAAGCTAAGCTGATGTTCAGCAAACCTAGCTTGAATATCAGCTCCTCAAAGGCTTTCCCATGTAAGGCCTTAGTTAGGATGTCTGCAGTTTGATGTCTGTTAGGATGTATTGAAGATAAATAGTGTTGTTCTCTATTTTTTTTTCCCAAAGTGTGCGTTCGAATAATTTCCACATGCTTTGTTCTATTATGATGTAGATGGTTTTCACTCATGCTAATGGCGCAGTGGTTGTCACATAACACTTTTATAGGCCTCGAAATATGAATTCTTCAAGCTCACTTGATTGCGTATGGATAGCTTTTGAATTAGGTGTAACTCTTAAGGTTGACTATATAATTTCAAACCTAGGCTTTTCCAAGAATGCAGTTGATACCCCTGAAGAATTCTGAGAATTCCGTATTTTAATTTCATTCAGAAAAATGAGTACATCCATGTCCTAAATAGAAAGGATTTTGGATTCCTTCCTGAAAAGTAGGAGCATATACAAGGAAGTTATACATAAAAGTAGAAGACATGGAATAGGAAGAATAAAAGCTACCTAATATAGAAAATCAAGCAGTCTAATAACTGAATGACAAATCATAACCACTAAAATCTTATGAATTGGAACACTTCCACGATACGTACGCGTATTTGACCATATATATGTTTTATGTCCCGACCTTGGCCCACACACCGCCTTCACACACAGTAGTATTTTTATTTTTAATATCATCTTAACATTTTTTACATATTCACTATGGCGAGGTACTCAGGGAAGTGGTCACACTTTCCCGTTTGCAGCATCGACATGTTGTTCGTTATTATCAGGTAAGAACTTTCTTATTTCTTGCTTTTTCTATACATATTTTAATTATTCCGCTTAAAGATACGTCAGGACCTTATAGTCGTATTAGAGGTTCTCCCCACTATGTTTATTTGGAATGTTTAGGAAGTCGTTGTTTTGGGTTATTTATTTGTTCATAATTTTATCAGAGATAAAGGTTTCTAAGAGTCAGATATCGAGTAATTTGTCTATTGACGATATTCAAGAACCTTAATTGGGGAATTTAATCCAACAAGCAAAGTAATTTTCTTCTAAAGACAAGGGCTATCATATGTGCAAAAATGCAGTAAGGAGCCCAGACCTGAGCCCCGCCTCATTTAAACAACCCCGCGGTTCGATGACACAAAGAAATTCCACTCCAGAGACAAGTCCGCAAACTCAAATTGGAGCATGAGTATGCATAAGAACGAGTCGATCAATGAGACCACGCCTCCGCCAGAGTGCAAGTGCTCAAGGGTGCAAACTTATCTCGAAAGTATCAGGCATGAGGACAAGCCTTAAGACAACATATCATTTCAGGTATACAAATGGAGTACCGAAGAGGTATTCCTTTTATTTTAGTTTTTCAATATACATGAACGTGTGTGTGTGTGTGTGTATAGATCAGATTAATGGGATGATAGTCATCGCCGACCAAGATGCTTTGATGTACCTCATCGTCGGTGAAATCAGCCTTGACTTTCAATATATAACAGAGCACAAATCTTCGGGATCGAGGCTATTCATTCACTAGTGATCACTCTAAACTCGTGTACCGGGTCTAACTCTCAATTCCTGAATCCCTCTTGTATATATATATAAATGTAAATATAAATTATGCCACATATATCATATTAAATTGTTTGAAAAATAAAGCCGAAAAGAGCAAATATGTATATCATTTCCACTGGACGTTAAGAGTTTTACTTAAGCTTATTCCCATTAGAAATACATGCTTAACATTAATTTTAAGATTTTGAACTGTACCATGAATATGCAGCTGTCCTAAGAGAAGTTGTGAACCACCAATACCATGTTGCTATTATTATTCGCCGTGGAAGAGTGAAATTGGGAGGGCGAGTCAGACATAATATCGTAGTCGACTCCGCCAGAGCTCAATTCTTTGGGCTCTTTTGATATATTTTACATGCTCCTTGTTTGTGGTTATCATTATTAACAAAGGAGTATAATCCTACGATCAGTTCAGAGCCAGGAAAGGAATTCTTCATTCCTTTCTGCTGAACTTCGCAGTATCGGTGATATATTTCATTTTTTTATTAAAATTAGTTCGAAAACCTCATTTTCAATGTACTATCCATAATTAGTTGAATTCAAGAAAGACATGATTATGACACCCTTGTGATATTTGAAAGAGTGAACATTTGAAAGAGTGAACATTGAAACCTCATTTTCAATGTACTATCCATAATTAGTTGAATTCAAGAAAGACATGATTATGACACCCTTGTGATATTTGAAAGAGTGAACATTTGGTTTTTACACATTCAAGAAGAAAAACTGTTGATAAAATGGTGGATGTTCTACAATAGAAGAAGCACACCCTATTTTATTTCACCTTGGATGTTGTTATACTCTTACCTCTCAACTCATGTTGGTATTTTATTTCACCTATTAATTTGTTTTTTGCAGGCACATCGAATAGATAATATTAGAAATTTTTGTGAAATTCACTTGGAAAACACAAGTAGTCTTGTGATGTGGAATTTGTTTTATAATGGTATGGAGTCCAAGGTTGGTTAGGCGGTTGCATGAGTGGGAGCTATAGGAGGTTGATGCTTTTTTTTCAGAGATAATATGATTACTTCATTAGCTTTGACATTGAGAATACTAGGTGCGAAGGAGGGTCAAAGAACAGCAACTTCTTCATTAAATTTTATTACCCCTTAGTAAATGGGGAACGGAGTCTCTCCCTCATGACATTGTTTGAACCTCTCGGGGTCTTAGCGAGAGATACCTTCTTTGCTTGGTGACAAACTCAACTTAGAATTTTGACCTTGGATTTGCTCAGAAGAAGGGTTGGAGGATTTCAACAGATGTTACATCGCGCAAAAGAAGAAGAAGAAATGTGTTATTTGCCATTCTTTCCATTGTATCAAAGCAATTTGTTTTGTGTAGCTTGATTTTTTACTCTATTTTGGGTGTATTAGTATGATGCATTCTCTAGTTAGAGTGGTTTCTTAAGTTGTCTTATTCTCGTTGAAAAAGAAGAAAAAGGTTCAAAATTGCTTCATTATGTGTGTTTTGTACTCCTACGGGAGGAAAGAAATAGAAGAGCTTTTTATAATTGTGGAAAGTTTGGATTAAAACAATTAAGAGTTCTTTTCTTGTACTTTTCCGAGAGTGAGTAAGCAGAATGTATATTAGGGATGGATCATAATTATTGTTGTTACAGTCCATGGACTTACAGCAGCTCTTTGTAGGGTGCAACTGATGGTTTTGTATTCTCACTTCTTTGGCTTTTTTGTTCCTTGTATACATTGTGTATCATTATTACTATTATTAGAATACACTTACAAAATATGTGTTTTACCGTCATTATTTCTTCCTTAGATACCACATTTTCTTTTATTATGTAATATTGCACTGTAGTAACTGTCATATTTTTGAGAGCTATAATACTTAAATCTTTATCCATGTTTAGCACCAAGTTGAATATAGTTGTGTATTTAGAACATTACCTCTGTAAAAGCATCATAAAAGGGAAATTTCTGGATAGCATTGAGAGTTACCTTGAAATCTACAAATTGTCATATTTGAAGTGTCTAGTTTATTTTATTTGGTTGTCATATTGCTCCACCTTCCTGCCATTAATCTGTAAAATTGATATATTTGTGTCTCTTTACAACTTTTTTTGCTACAATTTATTATAGTTTCCTTACTTTTCTTGCGGTTTGAAGGACTTCACGATATGTTTCAATCATATAATGGACGGTTAGGGCTGGCTTGGGCGCTTATTTGGCCAAATATTGAAGGATTGAAACATATACACAGAGGGAAGGAATCATCCATCTTACTTAACGCTAAAAACATATTCCTTGGATGATCATGATGATGTGGAAAATTGTGGACTTTGGTCTTGGTATGATCCTTACTATTTTTAGACTGATGCCATTTGCTTTTTATCTATGTTTATGGCATCAGTGTGATGCATTTTTCTGTTCTACCTGCAAATTTCCAATTGTAGAGGGGCTGCTAATTGATTTCTCAAGCATCTAATGCACAAAGAAACCGCATGTACTCTACTCACTCTCTTTAAAAACCCTGGAAAACTCAATCCTATCAGAACGAATAATGCATACATTAAAGAATGTACTAACTACTTCTTGTCTTGGTTTGAACTGCCATTTTAAAATGAAATACTGATTCTTTTAGTGCATTTTGATGTTAATACACATGGAAAATCAATAAGCGATTGTGGTTGCATTTATCTTTTACAATGTTCAAGCAGCATCCCTGATGACATTTTGAAAAATATCTGCAAATATTTTGACAATGGTTTTACATATTTATTGGTTTCCTTAGTTAGTACGTTGCATTTGATTAGAAAACCTGTCATGCTAGATTATTCTATAAAGGTTTAAGATACTCTCAAGGATTAGACTATTGAATTTCTTCTGCTGCTTAAGTGCTTACTACTGATTTGATCCTCGCCCCCACTCCCTTCCTTACTGCAATTCATTTGAGGGAAAAAACGAGAAGCTTATAGTTGTATAAATAAAAGCAGAGATGTAGTTTCTAATCTGATAAATGATACCTATAGTCATATAATGTTTTGAGGAATTGCCTTTCAATTGAACTTCCAAAAATAGGACTATTGGAATTTATATATATATATATATATATATATATATATATATATATATATATATATATATATATATATATAGTATACAGAATTTTAAGAATAACTTTCAAATCTCAAAATTGAAAAAATTATGTCATGGAGAAATATTTGCAAAATCTGCTATAACAATACACTAAACTTGGACGATATGAGGTATGCATTGTATGATTTGGAAGAAATGATCAAAGAAAATGAAGACAAAGAAAATATCATTTCAATGGTTAGTATTTGACTATTTACAATTTTAAGATTTTCTCTTTTTCCCCCAATAGAATGACCTTGTCTGTGGTTAGAAAAAAATAGACAAACAGAGGTGCTAAGTTGTAGCCTAGGATATCTCTATTTACAAAAAAAAAAACCAATTCACAAAATTCATAAGGAAAACTTAGGTCACAAATGCTTCTGAAGGTGAAAATTTTTGTAGAACCTGTGCATATTTTCCAACAATTAAAATGTCAACACTATTGTTGGTGATTCTACCATTGTTTTTAGAAGACTATTATCTTTAGTTTTTCTCGCGTCACTTGATTTTCCATGTGTGGTGGTTTAAAAAATCCAATTTTTGTGATGATTATTCTGATATGATACAAGAGGCTCTCTTTCTTTATTAATATCCTCTCCCCATATCATGGAATTTTAAATTTTATTGAAGCTCTAGATCAATAAATTGGAGGACTAGCATGTCTCATTTAGCCTATGTGTACCTATCACCTTCCTACTCTAATGTGCAAGTTTGGTCCTTTGACCTCATCAAGTTTGTTCTTAGTTCCTTTGAAGCTCCTTCATTCATCTACCTCTACCCTGCATAGTGTAAAGATTTCACATGGCTTGTGGCTAGGAATAGGGTTGCTACAAATGATATGGTCAAAAAAACATAGATTCTTCAAATCTCTTTGTTCCTAGTAGTTTGTTATGTGTAAAGAGAGGTGAACTGAATATTCATCTTTTCCTTTACTGCCTAGAAGCTATATATATGTGTGTGTGTGTGTGTGTGTGTATAAGAAAAACAGTATTTAGAAAGGTAATAAGGATGGTCTTGATATAAATCTTGATTCTTAGAGGTGTTTTGTATGGTTTTTCCTGACATCGTGTTAAGTGTGTCTAGGCTCAAGGCTCAATCACTCCCTTGTTATAGTGCGTCACTTGTTATCAATACATGCACCTTATTAAAGAGGTGCCTTGTAGATTCATTTTCCTTTAAATACTTTTTTCTTGAAATCTCTAATTGTATATATTGGAATTTATGTAAGTTCATAATATCTTTATTGAATGTTCCTTTAAATGTTAGGAATATTGAATAAGATTTTGAATCATATTTTATAAAATTGATATGTATCTGCAACATATTTCAGCTACTCAAGTGTCTTGTAATTTGTGAAGCTATAGGAGACATTTGCACCTAGGTGTGTCTTGCAGCTTTTAAAACTATGGTTTTTCCCTTTTATTTCCTATTCTGTTGTCTTTAGTCTGTATATGCCTTTGTACAAGTACATGGAAATTGCAAACCCATAATTTAAAAACATGGAAATTGGGTTTTCAAGTATATTAATGCAACTACATTGGTGTGAGAAATGTTTGCACCATCCTGTTCTGTTTTTTTGTGTGTAAATATATCGTGCTTGCTATACCTATACATAAAAACATTTGTGATAAACATTATGAAGGAGGTGAAAATAAAAAGAAGGAAAAAAAAGAAAGAGAAAGAAAAATAAAACAGTACATGGTTTACTTTACAAGTTGATAATATGACAAAGTAATGACTTTGTTGGCAAACATGGCATGTTTTACAATTTGATAAGTATGATAAACTAATGACTTAGCACAACTAATTTGAATTGAGAAGGAGAAAGATAAAGGAGAGGGAAAACTTTGAACAATATCATGATAACTACTTGCTATCAATTTGATGATCTGGCCTACTACTCTTACAATCTAGTGTGTCTTTCATGCATGTATAAATATGTTTTTCTCCATTCCCTAATATGTTAAAAATAATAATTATAATGCATATTCCATTGTATGATATATTGCCATGACATGCAGTAGACACATGATTCAGAACAACGGATGTACATTTTTATTGGTTGACAGGTGTAACCATGACCAAGTATAAACATAATTCATATATGTTTACTTGTTTTGTCTCAGCCGAGTTTTCGAAGTTGGATGTTCCAGACACATATGATGATCCAGTAGACATAGTAGTTGATGACCCAGTAGATGATGATCCACCAGACACATATGATGATCTGTGCAGATACATCTGATGATCTCAGTAGACACATCTGATGATCCAGTAGGCGATGATCCTATAGATGATGACCCAAGATGATGATCCACTAGGTGATGATTCGCCAGTAGATGATGACCTAGAAGACACATCTACTATCACCCATACAGGCTATTATTACACGGCCCCAGAAATTAAGAAAGAGTCGAATATTACGAGAAGGTAAAGATTAATCGCTGTGTAGGCTTTTTTTTTTTTTTTTTATTTCTCATGTCCTTTTACTTCCATCTAATTTGTCTTATTGCTCACTCCGCGATATCTTATGACAGGTTGATATATACAGCCTTGGTGTTGTGTTCTTTGAGCTCTGGCACCCATTCCACGCACAAATGGAGAGAGCGGCAATTCTTGATAAACTGAAAAATGAGAGAGAACTCCCCTTCTTTCTTGGGTTGTTGAGTTTTATGGCATCCCTGTTGAAGCAGCTAATTTCTCTGAATCCATCTGATCAAGTCTTCTGGTGGTAGATATTTTACATCTACCATTTTCTTCAAATATGAAATCTGAGTCGCTATACTGTAAGTAAAACAATAATATGCATATTTGTTTTTTATGAAAGCTTAAATATAAAACTACTCAAAGGTCTCCTTAAGTTTTCTATTTCATGGTATATGGAGATTGGTGGAACAATCATAATTACACGGGTATGGTTAGAGTTTTTTTTTTTCATTTTTGTGCCTACTACTGGTTCTTTAGTTTGGGCATTCAAAAATATTTCTATTACTTACCTGAAGGCTTGATCCGTGAACCATTGATAGGTGTTAGCACTCTTTGGATGGACGGAGATTTAGTGATTATTTTCTCTTATGCATTTCAAGGAAGGAAAATTTGTTGGAAATTAGATGTTTACTTATTTTCCATTTTTTCCCTGTTTATACTTATTTTCCATATTCTGTAATACTGATTCAATCCTTCCGTTCGTTGATTCTTTTTCTAGGTCTGTGATCGTGGAGACGAGGGGTTTTTTAGGTCTGTGATCGTGGAGACTAGGAAGAAAGTTTGAGAAAATCTTTCCTTTTGTGTTTGGCACATATAGAGAAATTCTGTGCATAAAAATCTTACACAAATGTATATGTTTTCTTGTCTTTTGATTGGCCTTTTGTGTTTGACAATATATTGAGAAATTTTGAGTATAAAAAATATTAGACAATGTATATGTTTCCTTTTCTGTCTTTTTGACTGGCCCAAAATACACTCTCTTATAACATTAGAGGTTTTAATTGATCAATCCTTTAAAATTTGCCAAATCCTTTAATTTTAACACAAAACTCTATCCATCAAATGGGGATTATAATTTTTTAGTTTGTACAAAAACTTATTTCATATTATGTATTTTTTTAAAAACTAAACACTTTAGTTATAAAGTAATAAATCGTCTTACTAAGATTTAAAACACGGCACTTCTTCCTTACTATGAATGAATTAGGATCTTTCAAATTAATATTACGAGATATATAATAATAAAAATAACCGAACATCAACCACGTACGAAATCATCATGATACTATAATTTTACTAGAAAATTCTCATACTAATTATAAAGATAAAAAAACTCATGGGTTCGATAGCTCAAAATGTAGGAAAAAACAATTGAATAACATTCATTCCAAAATGAATGAATGAATTATATTTAATATGAGGAATGAATGACTTTCATTCCATTGGCTCTATAAAATGAGTCTTGCCTCTTCAAAAGTTTGTAATTGCATTTTCTCAGGGTTTTTGTGTATGTAAAGGTTGACTGCTAGTTATATCTCTAAGCTTTATTGGTACGATAATATCTTCGACATACCAGTCATCAAAATAATATCAAGTGCATATGGTGTTATTAGTTTATACAACTGCTTTATCCTTGCGTATATTTATTGTCGATACGATAGCTTTCGAAATTATAAAGGAGTAATTTAAGAACTGTATTTCGTGAGATCTTACTTATGACTTGAGACTCGACATCCCTTCATCTCCTATAAATCTTATTATTTTCATAAATTTTTTTTTCTTTATTTGTAATCTTTCCTTTCTCGCATTTTATTTTCATCTATTTACGAATAAAGTTTATAAGACAAAAAATCCAATATTTAAGACTAAGTTATTCAAAATTACATTTGTTTATATTAAGATTTACTTCAATTTGAACTCGTGATGTAATAATTTCAAATGTTTCATGGTGTTATGATTTAATGATGTAATAATGGCGGGGCAAATTAGATTAAATTGAGGTTTATTTATGACTTATGATTTAAAGATTTTAAGAAAATCTAGAATTTATTGTTTCGAGGATTGGGTTTAATCAAAAGAGTACCATGGCATAAAATACATTAATTTTATTTATTCAAACTTGTTATATATTATAGATATAAATTGCTAAAACCTATAAATAATTAAATAATATTCAAGTACGACATAATAAACGGTATGAAAAGCTTACAAAATTGCTAATGATACCGACTCGTTCTCCACATCCTAACGATTATGTAATACGACATTCACGACACTAATCGCCACCTATCTTAATCACTCCATTCCAAACAGTGCCACCGTCACCTAGTAATTCAACAAAACTACTCAGATAATATGAAAAACAAAATAAGATCTAATATGAAAATGAAAGAGAAAGAGGATGCTGAGCGCGATCTTTAAATTAATAATGATAAAATTCACCCCTTATTACTTGAGTAAAACGGATTATATATAAATGCGATGAAATAAAATGAGAGAAATACAGTGTTTTTTCATATTTTGTTTAAGAAAATACTTTATCTATAAGTGGTAATCTGTGTAAATTGAACCTGAGCTGACTAGTCGGAATCGAGTCAGGCCAAATTTTGCTCACGCCAAAAATACACTTAACTCAACCCTAATATAAAACCAAAATATCCCGAGTAAAGTAGAAAATGGCTGACTAAGTTGGACTCCAACTGCGCCAATTGACCAATTTTTTTTAAGCATTGTAAATGAATATCTCAACCCGATCCTGGTTCTTACTTCGGGATCTGACTAACCCAAACTGACCGCGTCATTTAATCGTCATCTCTACTTTTAACATAATACTAGATTTTGTGAATATATGAAAAACTATTTTATCTAATTGCTAATTTTTATTTAATATCAAATATTTTGAGATCATATAAATTGATTTTTTAATCAAACACAATTTTTTTGCTAATCATTTTTAATATGTAATATAACAAATTATATTTATTGAGACTGAACCCTCTCATTTTTATTCAACATTTTTAACACTGACGTTCTAATCAATCGAGTTAGAAGTGTGACTAACAAACACATTTAATATAATAGAATGCTTTAATATATAAGAAGTATCTACGTGGAAAATATATTTAGTGGATATTTCTTATTAAGGATTTATTTATTTATTTTTAAAGATAAGGGCAAAGTCGGAAAATTCCTCTATGTTTGTGGCTCATTACGTAGTTCTTCAGGCCTCATGCCTAGCATGTCTTACAGTCCTCTCTGCACTCCGCTGCTCTGGGCTTCGAAAAGGTGCTCAAATCCCCTACCACCAAACTCCTTCGCATACAACAGTCAACAGTGGCTGACACGCCACAATTCGAAGAACGAGCGTGGCGGCGGCGGCGGCGGCTGGCTGAGCCGGTAGCCTCTCCCACTCCGCCTCCGAAAATGATCTCTCGGAGGAGATCTCTGCACTGTAAGTCCTCAAACCGCGGAATTATTCTAAGAAAAAGGATCCCCTTGGTGAAAGTTCTTCTATGTAGTTGGAGAAATTTAGTCCGAAAACTGGCGCCATAAGTTTGATAGTTCTAGGGATTAATGAACATGGAGGGAGTCGGAGTCTGCTCACTAACTGGCCGCTGAATTTCAGTTGAGCTATTGAGGGCATTTGCTAACGGAAAGGTACCACAAACTAGATTGTGATAACATTTGTGGATCTATGAACTTTCAACAGCAGAGAGCTCCAACCTGAGTGGCTTCCACGCCATATGGGCCCTTGTAAGGTTTTTCTCTGATGCAAGTTCCTTGGAGGAGTTTTTGAGATCATTGTGGTATGGTACTACTACTTAGAGCAATTTCAAATAGATGAGAGGCTGTAAACAGAGGCAGGAAACTCTGTACCCTTTGTGTAGGTGAGTAATCCAAAATTTTACTTGACGGCTCAGAGCAAATTAGATTTCCTGCTGCTGAAGATGAATAAAGCTTCTACACCCAAAACCTTGGAAGAGGAGAGTAATCTGAAAGAGATTTAACATTGAGAATAGCTTTCTTTGAAACTAGATAAGAGCTTTGGAGTTTAGTCTGGGAGCAGTGGCTAAACATCACTTCAATAAATTTTATGACGTCATGGACAAACAGGAAGGTTATACCACATGTACCTGTAAGTGCTTTTTTCTTCCTCCGCTATTCCCTTTGGTTGAGTGTATATTAAGACATGAGGAATGAGAATATTCTAAAGATAGGGCCCTAAAATATCAGCATTGTTTTCTTCAACACTGTCTGAAAGACATTAATTTGTGTATGAAACCTGCTATTGGAAAACAACAACAGAAAGATAGAAAGATCATAGCTGGTGATGAAAGAAATGGTAAAAGAAGAACTGGAAAACAAGTTGTGAAAGATTACTGTGATTTCATGTGCCATATTTTTAAAGGCATTCTCCCATTGTTATTCAACTAATTGAATTCTGTAAGAAAAGAGAAGAGCAAATGATCTGGACAGAGACAGAACCACTTCAAAGTTGAGTTTTTGTTATTCCCATGCAAGCCAGAGTTCTCTCGAGGGTTGCGATGGTCTAACTCATACTTCTTGATCGGGATCTATTTGTGAGGATTCTCTGTACTTCCAAATATAGAGAGAGGATTCTAATCTTCTTTCTTGTCTTGTACTTCTTTTATCATATTTAACATATATTGCCTCACAACAGAAAACATGAAACACTTGTAACTCACAGTAGAGATCATAGCTCTATAAGGCCTTTAAGGATCGCCAGATCTGGTGTGTGAACCACCCCGTGACAATGCCTCACTTTCCAGCATACGTCTTATTGAAGAGGCATGCTCTGTATTTGCACTTCCTCTCTAAACACCTCTTTATTCTTGAGCTAAGATCATATATTGAAATTATATTTAATTTAAATTTTCTTTAAAACATTATTAGAATGTTGAAATTTTTAATTTTAAGATTTTAATTAGAATTAGAATTATATTTTATAAATGATTTATCTAGTGGTCGTGATTTCACTCACTCGTGCATACACTTCTAGTTTCAACTGTGGAGTTGAAGAAGTAAAACACAGGGTGAAGGAGATTTTTTCACTTTACAGCTCTTAGAATGGCCCGTCCTGCCTGAGGCCTGAGGCTCTTTTCCGCCCACCTTGGTTTCAATGATGTCTCAGTCACGGGCCTTCAACAAGTTCATCCCATCCTGGGCTCCCTTTTGTACCCCGTGGCAATTCTTGAATCCTGCCTTTTCATCAATACACCTTTCTTTATCGATAAAAAAATAAAAATCACTCAGCATGTGCCTCGCCCAAGTTCATGAGACTTTACGCTGAGTACGCCTGCACTTTCAAAACTATAAAGAAAAATATAAAAACCCCGAAAATGATTTCCTCTAACTTCGTTTCAAGATCAAAAATGCTTTACAGAGTTGAGTGCAACAAATAAGGTGTGAGCTATTAAGGAAATGTCTTGAATATACTTACTATTCACTCCTGAATTGTTCCATGATCTACTCATTCGATCCTTAAATTACTCATTGATTCTACTTCCCCACATAATTTGAAATATTGAACGATTTTTGTTGACCTCACAATTAGTAAGAGGCTCTTTATCTTTTGCTTCTATATTCTCAAGTCTCCGTTATTGTTATTTACTTCGCATGTTTCAGCATGCACATTTCATAAGTGCAAAGTTGATTCCCGCATCTACATCTCTCAAGCTCACTTTTAAGCTTAGGGTCAAGTTATTTTGACAACACATCAACTCAATTCTGAATTAATCTAGAACTTCTAGGTTGATATTTGCTTTATCTAAAATACGAATGTGTGCCTTATTCAAAGGATGATACAACAATCTAGATGTTTCCTTCTTAGCAGCATTATGAGGTGGTTGTTCGTTTGGTTTTGATTTTGTTTTAATGTCTTTCTTCATGGATGGTTTTCTCTCTCAATGTTTTATTAGTGCTGTCTCTCTGTATCCCTTACAAAAGGTCTAGGTTATGGGCCAACACTGAGGTGTTCATCAAAAGTTAGATTATGATGACCCTTGCCCTCTGTCAGACTGTATGATGTGCTTGCCTTTGAAAAGCAATACATGATAAAAAAAGAATCAAGATGTTCTAAACAAGTGGCACTGGAGTATAAGGCAAGAGGAGCCAAATGGGGACAAAAACAAGAGGCAACTGGTCAAGAAACCAGAGAGAAGGAGCCATTAAATAGTAACTATTTAAAACCAACCCAAACATCTCTCTACCTAACCCATCCTTTCCATAACTCGTGACAAACTCCCATCTAATGTGACTATAGTTTTTTCAAACCCAATTTACAAACGTTCACTTTCTTTCTCAATGATAGAGTCCACAACCTCATTGAAATCGAACAACATCTAGAATCCACGCCCCTCTCATGCGATGTTTGTGATCGAGACAGATCATGCCCATAACCCCTTCTTTATCCCACAACACTTTATAGAATCTTACTTCCCAAGGGCCACCGGGCCTTTAAGTCCGAGGTTCCACATTCCTTTTCTCGGGACTAGGACTAAGGTAGCATTCAAAGCAGACAACTCACTTGTTCTGAAACCTCTTAAAAACAAAATTTTACAATGGAAGAGGAACTGCAGGGGCTCAGACAGGAAGTTCCAGACGAAGTTGTGCGGTTTGAGAAAGAGGAATGTTTGTCATCGCTTAGTTATCAACATGATATAGGCATTGATGTTAAAAACCTTGTGAACTATCCACATAATGGTCTGAATGATTTATGGTATTTGATATAGCAGATCTCTCCGGTTTCGACAATCGCTTAACTAAAATAAACTTAGAGAAGATGGAGCGCCACCCTCGGGATCAATGTTAAACCAAGAGTCTCACCAGAGTGCACTGTCCTGAGTGTAGAGTTTAGAGCCACACTGTCTTGGCCTCTGGTCTCTCTTGGGATGGAACCAATGACAATGCTTTTGGGACCTAGCGGCCATAGATATCAAGGAGATTAAGGTCGAAGAAGGCCCATTTGTCTGGGGTGAGACAACCTTGTCTGGGGCCATTTATCTTATATCCCAACATTTCCTCTCTTTTCATGATCCTGATCAAAGAATCTTAAAAGTAGAAAAAGTTACAAGAGATTTTCATGGTCTGGTTTTGGGTCATGGGGAATATATAATTCATTTAAGTTAGTCGGATGTTGTGTGTAGAACAAAGGAGTTTGAGGTCTGAAAGCAAGTGGAAGACATCCTTGAGAAATCGTGCTTGCCAGTGGAAGTGGCTTTATGTTCCCCAGAAAGTGGAAGTCCTATAATTAGGTGACCTCTAGCATTTATGGGACACATTTTAATGGATGGGATGCCAACATGGTGAGATGGCCTGATAGATGCCCATGAAGGCTATTTCAAGTCTTTCAAGACTTTTCCCTGTTTCCTACCTCAGGCAGGAGTGGGACAAGAACCGCCTGGGGAAGATTTAGGGTGGGGAGTGAGCAACCTTGAGCTTCATGGAACTTGGTGTTCCCCATAGAACTCACTCTATGGTAAAATCTTACCATCTCGCAGGTCCTGGAAGCTCTTTCATCCGCTTCTTCTGAACCCTAGTTTCCTCGGGTCGCACTCATCGATCTAGAAATTGGAATTGCTTGAAAGACTCATGTTTTCACGTTTAATGTAGTGCGAATGTTATCTTCTTCCACCATGGATTCTGTGGAGGCCTGGTGGCTTGTCTCCCACCGGGCTATTCCCAGCTGTTCTCTTCTTTTGCTACTCCTGTCCAAACTCCTAATCTAATCCTCTTTCTCTCAGCCAATTTTATTTGATATCAAAAGCCCCACCAAAGGTTAAGGCCTTAGCTTGGTTAGTGGTGCTTAAGAAGGTAAACACTTAAACACATACATGTTTAGAAGAACTACATGGTAAACCCTTTAGAATCCACATTGTGTATTCTATGCAAGAGGATAGGGGTAACCGCTGATCATCTCTTTGCATTTGTCCAATAAACATTGGGGCTGTGGCATAGTTATTCGTAGTAGCTAATTTGGAGTGGTACCACCAAGTGAATATTGGAAATTCACATTTTCTTCAAAGGTTTGTGGAAACTCCAATCAAAGAGATTCTATGGCATATTGTAATGTCTTGACTGCCTTATGGATAGGTACTATAAGAGAAATGCAAGGATTTTTGAGGAGAGGTGCAGGTTCTTGAAGAGGTGTTATGGGATCTTATTCATTTTATGCCTCTTTATGGGTTTCTGTAATACCTTTAAAGCGAGTCCCAATTCAATTCTATTCTCCTTAGTTGGCTCTTGACTTGTATTTGATGAGGACCTCCTTGTAGGAGTCTTTGTCTAAGGCTTTGTAGCCCACCCTTGTTTTAAATTGCCCCTGTAAAGTGTAAGTATACTTTTACTTGATCAGGTTTTGTACTTAGTGAGAAGGATTTCTCATCCTTTCACTTTTCAATACATGTTTTGTTTCTGATAAAAAAAAAAGGTTAATAGTCTAAGTCTTAAGCGTCAAGATATGAATTATGATGATATTCATTTAGAGTCTGGTTTTAAGAGCTGCCGAATGTGGGGATTATCATATTTAGTTGAAGCTATGTAGGTGGTTGATGCTTTGAAGCAAAGTGGCTAAATGTGGAAGTGCTAGACTGCTAGAATTCAACTGTTCCAGCTTAGAATACTGTGCACCTAAGCTGCAGTTTTGTAAGTTTTAGCTTTGGCTTTGTAAGTTTTTAAAATTGCAGTATGGAAAATCTCTTCCTTCTTTTGTACTTTCTTCCATTGTTTAATATATGTTTCAGTTTCTGATAAAAAGAAGTATAACTGCTTCAGCTTAGAATTCATAAGGAGCTTTTAGCTTGGACACATCATCATGCAAGTGTGCTAGATTAGAATAGCATGTAAGAGCGTAAGCTTAGAATTCATAAAGAACTTTTAGCTTGGGCACATCATTATTACAATCAAAATAAGAGTTTGAACTGACCTTTACTTGACCTATAACCATAATATAAGCTTGAAGATATAGAATAAATCTGATATTATATTCGAGCAATTTAGACAACCATTTTAGTGGGACAACATGACAGCTATTGATCACAAGTACCTCTACAAACAAATGTCTTGCCTCTTTTTCTCATGTTCTTAAAGACTTCTCATTGCCATTTGAAGCACAAATTGTTGTAAAGGACAAAATAAAGGAAATAGGTGGCACTTAAAATATCATATAGAGTTTGGAACTTGAGGAGTCAAGGATGAGATAATGCTCTTGTTCAAGGAGTCTCACGAGAAAGCCAGATTCGTGAAAAGTTTGAATACCACTCTATTGTTTTGGTGCCAAGAGGCAGAGGTGCCGAGACAAGGGCGAGATTTCAGACCAATGTGAATATCCTATACAAACTGATCACGAACAATGTTCTGGGGCCAGTCAGGGTAAAAAGGTAATGAGTAGGTTGGTAAACTTGGTTCAGGAATGCCTTGTGGCAAGGTGGGAGGACAGGATCTGATGCCTCCTTAATTGCGAACGAGGGCAGAAAAAGAAAATGGGGAGTGTGCAGCAAGTTAGTTAAGGGTGGACTACAGGTTGGTTATGCAGGTTGTTATGCCTAGTTGTCACCTAAGGACAAATGTCTATTTCTTGTTAGCTTTTTTTAATTACCAGGAAGCAGGGAGTGGGGAACATTTTGGGATTTTTGGCAATTTGAGGTCTGTTTTTGTGGAGAGCCAGGAGGACTCTCGAAATTCCTCTCCCCCCTTGTATCACCATTGATGTTTATACAAATGCATTTTATATCCCATTAAAGCTTTAGAAAATTCCTTCTGTTACCTAACCAGTCTTCGATCAAGGGAGGTTGTATCCAGTGTTTTTAAAGGCGAAAGCGTAACGTGAGGTGTTTTCATGTTTTGCAGGCATAAGCTCCTCAAGCATTTATAAGGTAAGCTTTTTGCATCACATGCATAATTTAATAAATACTTTATAATATATTAAAAATAAAACAAAAATAGCATAAAAAAATACTTTTCTAAAATAACTTATATTTTAAGTGAAAATATAATGTATAATTAATTTTAAAAATTATTATTCTTATTTTACCAAAATAATTTATTATTATATATTTTAAAAATTGTTTCTAAAAACAAGTTACTTAAAATCTTAATTAATATTTTGAATACTAAAAAAATATTATCTAAGTTTTACCAAAAATATTTTATAATTTCACAAAAAATCTTAATACTAAAATGTTTAAATTAGAAAATAAGTTATCAAAATTCTATTTAAGTAAAGTACTAAAAACATTTTACTCTAAAAAAATCTAATTGGGGAAATAATACTAGTAAATATTTTACATATTTTAATCATTTTTTATATTTATATTTATTGATTTTTAAAATAAATCTAAAAGTAAAGATAATTACTTTTTATTTCAATATTATAGTATTTATATTACTGCTTTAAAAATAAATTTGAAAGATTTTTTAATATCATTTAATAATTTTTTTATTTGATAAACGTTCTTTTTTTTTTTTTTTCTTCTCGACATAACACTTTTCTATGTATTCCTACTTTACAAATTCTAAATACAAAATTAGTATAATGAGAGAGAAAGAGCGGCTCCACTCTATATAATTTCAAAAGTACATCAATGATGAGAGGGAAATGGGGTTGGCCAAAGAAAAGTGGGAGAGATTTTTACCCGTACAAAGTGAGATAGAGAGAGTGAGAGCAACGAGATGCCGACGCCAAAGCATGATCACTCGAAGAAAGGTAGGTTTTTTGTTTATTTCCCCAAACAGAGTTAGGGTTTGATTTGAAGAAATGAGGTTTTTGTTTATTTTTAAACGAGTTTAGGTTTGATTTGGAAGAAAGGTGTGGTTTTCATTTGTTTCCTAAAGAGTTAGGGTTTTAAAGTGGCCATATCTCGCTAGTAAGGCATAAAAAGCGTACACCTTTTACGCCTCTATAATGCCTAAATGAAGAAGGCTTACACCTTCCATGTCTTATGCTTGGGATTGGGTTTTTAAGGCGCCGCCTCCGAGGCGTGCCTAGAAAACTTCTAAAAACACCGTTGTATCATTGGTATTAGAGTTACTGAGACTCGAGCCGTTGTTGTTGAATAAAACTCAAGAGAGATTGATGAAATAGAGGACCGATGGCTTCTTTCAGACATAACCTAACTTTATTGGCTCTGCCTAGATCGATTGAATCGTTGATGTCGATCGCACAAACAAGATGATGGAATGATCGCTTAAGGCTTCAGTAAGTTTACTCTATGTGTTAGACATCTAGATGAAGAACTTTAAGATCGACGCCTTCTGTATTAGCCCCAGGAAAGGATGCGAAGGAAGAACTGCTATTAGAAATCTAAGCTCTTGGAAGTAACAAGGAGAAGATGGGGGATCGAGAGGCCACTTCGACTGCAACTTTTACTCTAGCCGACATAGAAATGTTACCGCGAAAACTTGAGTTGCCGATATTTGATGGGGGTAATCAAGATGGGTGGCTCTTCCGAGCTGAACAATATTCGAGATCAACAAACTCACCTCGACTGAAAAGCTTTGAGCCGCTGCTAGGTTTGAGGGCGAAGGCGCCGTCATTACATTAATACGAGGATGGAAGAGGGGTTTCGTGGGTTGGTCGGATTCCTTTCTTAAGCTACTCGAATGGTTTCGAACCCCACAGGATGGAACTCTTTTGGATAAGCTATTTTCCCTTCGTCAAAACTCCTCGGTCCTGGACTTTTGTAGCCAATTTGAAGTTCTATTGGCGCCGTTGAGGGATTTAGCAGAATCAGTTTTGGAGAGTGCCTTTGTTAATAACTCCACCTGCTAGATAATTCTGAAAATTTGAAACCAAGAGTTGAATTTGAATATAGATTTTTCTTGCTATAGTTTTCGTGCAGTGCTTAAGTGTGTCAGATGAATTGAATTGAATTTTCTCCATCATGAGAGTCTTATCATTATATAGAAGCTGGTAGAGTGCTAAAATATTACAAGATCGAATTTCAGCTATTACAAGGTTGAATTAGGCTAATTTTCAGCAATTACCAATGTCAACAGCTAGTCTAGCTAAATAAGGAAGTTCCAGTACATTATTCATCAAAAAAAAAGGAGGAAGTTACAGTACATCAGTTACTCTAGCAAGGATCATGGCTTGATCTATGTTGATTTGATCACAGCTCATATCTAACTGACTAAGTGCAACATGTGGCACCCACTAGTTGTTATCTATAAGTAAGGAGGATGATCCCTTGTTCACGATCTTATTCTTAATAAACGATTTTTTTCTGATACCGGAAATTGTCCTCCCATATATTGTATATATCATGCTGTCCCACAGATAGCCCAAGTTGATAAAATTCTTTTTTCCTTTTGCTCCTTTGTTCTTTACATGTTTGTTCAATCATTGAGTTTATGTACGTTTTAGGAAAATGCTAATGCTCGGGAAGGACGGGTGATGATTTTCAATTTGGTGGAGGCTGCTCAAGAGTTCCTATCTAAAATTGTTCCAGTTGGTCAATCACATGCTGCTGTAAGTCCCTTAAACTTCGCAGCTTAAAATATTATTGCTGCTCTAACTGTGTTCTGCTGATTCATCACATGTCTTGGAAACATCAGATATGTTCTGATGTTATAAAAATGTGAAACTGTTAATTATGAATCCATATACCCACGTATTGAATTCCTAAGTCGCCATAGTTATATTTTTGTGCTGGGAATCTCTGTTTACTGTGCAACCCACTAGATTTCTTGTTGTATCATGCCAGATAAAAATTTTCTTTGCTATAGTTATTATTATTTGTTCTTTTTTTTTTGGAACCAGAAGAAAAGTATTCAATGCTATGAATTTTAAGTGTAGAATCTGTTAACCTTACAACTTACTAGATTTATTGTTGTATCAAGGCGCATTGTAAAATTTATTTGGCCCTCTGTTTAGAGTTTTCCCTTTGGGCTAACTTAGCTTCCTCTGTTTTAATACAAAAAAATAGTGTTTCTTTTTAATCAGAAGCAAAATATTCAGTGTTATGAGTTTTAAGTTATAGTTAAGGAGAGAAATCCTTCCAAAATACAAATGATGATAAAAACAATTGAGAAAATGCTAGCAAAGGCAGCAAGATAGCTATATGAATCAAGATGAAAGAAGAACATGTATAGGATATAGCTACAATCTACAACACTTTGGGGTAGATAATTCCCATTTGCCTGTTCCCATTTAGCCTCCTAGTCGCTTAGTTATGACTTTAAGAGTATGGTTTAGTCATTTGAATCTTGGCGCTTTAAAGGTACGCTTTAAGGTGCGCTCTAGGCTGCACAACCACTCCTTAGTTTTTTTTTTTTTTTTTTTGATCGATACAACCACTCTTAGTTATAAGATTCTCAACTTCCAAGACATGCGCCTTATCGAGGTGCCTGTAGATTATTATTCCCTCAACTCTTTTAATCTCAAAATTTTTAATTATATACTGAAATTTATGTAATTTCATTTCTATTTTATTGAAATTTTCTTTTAAATGTTAGGAGTGTTAAAATTTTTAATTAATATAATCATACTTTGAATTATATTTTATAAAAGTGATGTACATCGAATGTCATATTTCACTTCGCTTAGCCGTGCCTGCGCCAAAGCTATGAGACTTTCGCACCTACATGCCTTTTTAAAACGTGACTAGACTCAGACTCTCAGACAAGGTTTTCAGAAGAGAGAAAAGAGAGGAACTCTAATTTTTATTATATTCACTAAAAAAGACTTTTGCCTCTACATTACATATCGGGACTTATATATATACACACCTACGGGACCCACTATATAGTAAGAAAATAAAGGAAAACACTGCACAATAAATTTAACACTCCCTTCGTTCCTGAAAAAGATATACGTCATACGCACCAAGCTTGTTACAAATGTATTTAATCTCTAGACCTCTCGAGAGATTTAGTAAAGATAAAACCGCTTAGTCGGGTCATATAAATCGACAAAACCAAGAAACTATATATCCCCGACGCGATATTCTCTAATGAAGTTGGCAAATTAACTTCAATGTGCTCGTCCTTTCATGGTTCCTGGGATCGAGGAACAAAGTGGATGCGAGGGTACCGCCGGGGAACTTTGTCTTTCGGGGATAAGAGAGTCAGGAGTCGCTGATATGGAACCGGATCTTCTCGCCTCATTGCTTAGAAATTGCAATGCATGGCTTCCAAAGTGGATGTTCTCCGGGGTCGGCGGCCCCGTCAGGATAGTAAAAGGAGTTTTTTCTGGGAGGAATCTGGGCGCCTGCAGAGCTTAGCCACTCAGCCTCAGCGCACGTGGTGGGATTTCAATATGGTCTGCTTCGGGAGCGGCAGGGCGGGAGAGTGTCTAACTCTATGAGAAGACTTTCCGAAATCATGTAAGATCTGGGCTTCGAGAGATATTCCCCTCGCAAGGGTCCTTTATCATGGAGGAAGGAATAATTGTTCAACGTCCGCACTGATCGCTGGTTTCTAATGATCGAGAGCTATTTAGTGGTGTTATTCACCACCTTGCCTGCACTAATTTTGACCATCGGGCCCCATTTTGTTGGGACATGTGGCATTAGAAAGTGGTCCCATCCTCTTTCAAAGCCAAGTCATGTGGTTAAGGGTTGATGGTTTCAAGGAGTTATCATACCGGTGGCAAGGCATGATTTTTTCCCAGTTTTTCGCCTTTGTTCTAGCAAAAAACTCGAAAGCTTTGAAGGTTTTTCAAAACATGGAATAGAGGTGTTTCGTAGGAGTCAAGCAAAGAAAAGTGAGTTTTTGAGTACGCTGGACCTATCGGGATGAGAAGGAGGAATGACTCGTCGGGATCAGAGGAAACAGAGGTAAAGAAACCTCGCTGTGGAGGATTACAAATATCGGGTCCCTTGTAGAAGTTTCTTTGAGGCAGAACCCAGAACTCCGCTTATGATGGGAGATGCAACACACAGTTTCTTCCATAGAATGGCACCCTCATAGAAGAACATAAAAGGTTAGAGTTAATGGAAACTGGTTTGAAGATGAGGTTTCCATAAAGAGGGAAGTAGCAGCCTCTTTTCGCCTCTTTCGATCCCGGGAGGTCACGCCCTTGTCTTTCCGGGGTCTCGAACTTCAAAGAACTCGTGGAGGAGGCTACCGCACGCCTCAAGTCCCTACAAGAGAGGAAGCTTCGCAGTCAAGTATTCCACTTGAACGGCCAGCCCCGCCCAGATGGCTTTCTATAGCTGTCGCTGAATGGATTTTGTGAAGGAGGAGGCCTGGTATTCTTAAGGACTTCTTCGAGCATAATGTTCAGGAGAAACCCAAATTCTACCTGCTTTTCGATCCCCAAAAAGAAGAATGCTGATATTAAAGACTTAGACCTAATAGCCGTATGTCATATAAAGTTTTGGCATAAGGGTAAGCTATTAATGTGTTGAAAAGAGCGGTAGATAAGTAGTGTTAATGTGAAGACAAAACGCGCTTAGGAGGGAAGACAAATTTTAGATGTAAAGTGTTAATTGCTAAACGAGGTCAGATGCTTTGGTCGAAAAGAAAGGAGAAAGGGCTTATTTGCAAGCTGGGGAGATCTGAAAGCATATGATCATATCTAAACTGAATTTCTTACTGGTGTCATGGAAAAATGGCTTAGGGAGGAAATGGTTAAACTGATTAAATGGTGCATCTCTACGACGACGCGTTCCTGTCGGGTGAATGGAACTCTCTCGTGTCTTTCTGAGTTCGGTCTGGCTGCAGAGGGATCCTCTTCTCCTTATCTTTGTGTTGGGATGGAGGCTCTAGTGGCCTCATCGAGAGCAGCCTATGTGCCTCCGCCCTACATAGGAGAAGAAACCCGAGAGGCATATGAAGCCTCCATTCGGTTGTATGCACCACACTTTTCCCCTGTTTGGTGTATGACAAGAGCAACTTGCACACCCTGAGTCAGGGTTGTTGGGATGTGGTTTGAGTATTCATTCCTCTCGGCTTGAGGATAAATTCTGAACAAAAGCAAAAAATTATTTCAAAGGGGGTGCCGCCACAGGGCGGGATTCGATGGCGCTGAAATGGGTGCAAGGTTTAAGTATCGCCGTCATCCTATTTAGGTTCCTTCCTTTGGGAGCTCCCTATAACCCTTTTGTCAGATTTACATTGAAGAAAGGTTTAGGAAGAGGATCGGGTTTCAGTGGAAGAGACAATATATCTAAAGGTGGAGATCACTTTATCCGTAGTACTCATCAGCTTACTCCATATACTTCGGTTTCGATGCCGAGATGTGTTAGATCGCTACTTGAACAAATTCAAAGAGGCTTTCGGGAGGTGGGCAATCTTTGAGAAAAAACCTCATCTTCAGGAAGTGGTCGCACGCTTGTCTCATGTAAAAATGGGAGGTCTAGTATTAAGAGCCCCGTTATTTTAAACAAGGCTATGTCAGGTAATGATCGATGCCGCAAATGAGAGGAGTCCCTCCCAAGAAATGTCATTCGATGGAAGCCTGGGAGGAAAGAGGTGGCCGGGTGCTCACTGATTCAGGGATGCCATGGCTCGGGTCCGGAAGGAGATTAAAGGAATGGATACTCCGTCTCCGCCTTACGCTCTGGGGAATGGAAGGACTTCCACAAAGGACGCTAGAGCGGAAGAGGCCTTTCCTTCTCACAAACACACCCCGCCTCGCATGTTTGGCCAAAGAGGTCTCAGAGGCTAATGCATGGAAAGCCTCTGGCCAGGGTGTCTCACTCCCGCTTGCTGAGCCTTTAAATGATCGGGAAGTGGAGGAGATTCAAAATCTTCCAAGCCTTTACAAGATAAAAGAATTTCTCCCAAACCAAGATGATTTGATACATGAGAGAAGCTAAAGATGGGTGTTTTTTGCGAAACTTTTCTATAAGGTTTTGCTCAATCTAATTCGATTGTTTTTCCTCACCAGCCTTATTTTCGAGTAAATTGTCCCAACCAAGATGCGTCATTTCGGGAAGCTGTGGAAAAGGTGTTGACTCTCGATCAAATTAAAACTGGAAGAGCTTTAGCCAATAGATGTTTCCTCTGTGGAAGGATGAAGAGCAGGACGATGACCATTTGTTATTATACCGTCCTACGGCGAGGTTGTTATGGGATCTTCATGATTTCAGTGAATCAGTGTCTCTGCCTCCGCTGCAACCCTCATCTCGTGGCGTGCATTCTAGGTGGGAAAGAGACTTGGCATACTTGATGGCGCCGCCCCTAACATTGTTTTTAGACTATTCACGTGAAAGAAATAACATTGCTTTTGAAAATGGAGCTTTTCGCTCAAAGGATGAAGGCCTTATTCCTTTGTAATTATCAACAGACAAATACGATTTCAATTAATAGGTCTAGATCCCCATTGATTTTTCACTTCTATCACAGAAGTGAGGGGCAGGCTTTTCTTTGTTTTCCTTTTTCCCTCGTGGTCCCTTACCAGGCCTCCTCGGGGTCTGCTTCTTAATAAATTGCATTTACTCATCAAAAAAAAAAAAAAGTGTTTAGTCCTTTCATGGAAGACCTGATTGAATTTACAGAAAATAGCTTCTGGCTTATCATGCAGATTTAGTCACATCCGTTCATCCTTTCCAAAATCTCAACTCCTGAAGGTGTCTCACCATACGAGCCACATGTTGCTAGTGGCCATACCGATACTTGGCTTCAAGACTCAGATTCAGCCACTACATGTTGTTTCTTACTCTTCCAGGATATTAGGTTACCACCAATGAAAACACAGTACCCTGAAGTGGAACGTCTATTTGTGGGTGAGCCAACCCAATATGCATCTGTGTAACCAATAACCTGGGTATGACCTCTATTCTCGTACAACACACCTCACTCACAGATTTCGACATCGGAAAATGCGGATTACAACATCCCAATGGCTATCACATGGTGACTCAGAGGAAAATGACTAACAACACTTACATGAAAGGAAATGTTTGGCTGAGTAATGGTGAGGTAGTTCCTACTTACCCACGAAGTCGTCAATATCTCCCAGGATCTCCTAAAGACTCTCCTTGTCCTGGTACAAGTTTGACATTAGGATCCATAGGAGTGTCGGTGAATTTTTGCCATTAACATACCGGGCTTCTTCCAAGACGCCTAAAGATACTTCCGCTGGAGGACTACACTAGAACTAGATTGAGCTATCTCAATTCCCAGAAAGTACTTGACTTTCCCCAAGTCTTTAGTTTGAAAGTGGGTGAAAAAGTGTTGCTTTAGTTTCTGAATACCATCCTGATCACTGCCTTACTCATACATCTTCTCTTGGACCCTGGATTCTAGGCTCTGATACCATGTGAAGAGAGAAAAGAGAGAATCCCTAATTTTTATTATATTCACTTTAAAAGACTCCGCCTCTACATTGATATTGACTTATATATATACAATTGCGGACCCATAATACAAAGAAGAATAAAGGAAAAACTGTACAATATCTAACAGTTTTATGTAATTTCCTGATTTTTAGAATTCCTTATTAGTTTTATATACAGTTCGCTAGTTTCCTAGCTTGTGGGGGAAGTATTAGGCTACAATATCGTGTACATGTATTCCCTATTATAACCTACATTTAATATATGTGAAAATCATTTTTTTTCTATCTAGTTTTTCTCATGGTATCAGAGCTTTTGACTCTTTCTTGAGAACCTCCGAAATTTTTTCTTCTTTCTTTTTTTTCTGTTCTGGTTGAATTCCCTTATCTCTGTTCATCCAAATATTTTTTGTCCTTTCTCTCATATTTTCTAGTCCGTGTTCCTTCTTTTCAAAAGTATGTCAGGGTCCATCAAAACAAGCTTTGTTGCAAATGCTCCTACAACGGAGCATATTGTTCCTGCCTTAACTGGGAATTTGCAAAACATCCAAGCGACATATTGATTGAAGGGTAGAGGAAGTTAAGCCATTTATTGGGCACGGGACCTTCAAAAGATGATCATAATTTGTGGTGTGGGATGTGTAGGATTCAGTGGTGATGTTGTTGTGGAATTCGATGCTACTAGAGATAGTGGGATGCTATGCGACACACTTACTCCAAGGTTCATAATGTTGCCTGAATCTATGAAATTAAGAAAAAAAAATCAACAACCAAACAAGGGACTTGAACCGTCATAGAATATTTGAGTTTCTTGCAAGGCTTTTGGCAGGAGACTATCAACACATTCAAATGATTTGTGGCGTGGGATGAGTAAGATTTAGTCGTGATGTTGTTGTTGTGGAATTCGATGCTACTAGAGATAGTGGGGTGCTATGCGACAAACTTACTCCAAGGTTCATAATCTTGCCTAAATTTGTGAAATTAAGAAAAAAATTTCAACAACCAAACAAGGGACTTGAAGCGTCGCAGAAATTTGAGTTTCTTGCAAGGCTTCATGCAGGAGAGGGACCACTATCAACACATTCAAATGCTCTGCAGTGAGTATGCTGCCATTTTGAAGATATTTGTGGAGAAGGATCACATCTATGATTTTCTTATGGCCCCAACGCAGCCCGAGCAAGTGTTGTTAGAGGCAAAATTTTGTTGAATGAGACAATATCGATCATACACGCAGAGAAGAGGGATGGCTTAGTGTTATGCTTGAGATAGATCTACCCTTGTGACCCAAGCAACTGGATTGAAGAAACTAACTTGACTCAACCCATTGTCCAAGCAAATCCATCCAAGCCCACAATCGGGATTCTTTATTCTGCATGTACTGCAAAAAGCATCACAACATCAAGGAATGATGCTGGAAATGGTAAACTCAACTGAAGTGCAAATGACAAAGGTTAATCACATGTTGCAAGCACTCAACCAAATGATGAAAGAAGTTTATAAAGTTCAGCATTTGAATTCAACAAAGAGGCTATTGAAAAGCTGAAGAATTTGTTGGAAACCCTTGAAAAACATTCCTTGTTAGGTACTTGTTCACAAGCATTTTCAAGTATCTCTTCTTCCTCTTATGTTAAAATGTAGGTGACATGATAGTGACAGAAATGATGTTGGAGTAGATACACATTAAAAGCTTTTTTAAAGAAATTGACACTAAAGAATGAGAGGCCGAAATATTTCCTAGATATTGGCTCATTCAAACAAGGAATCTTTATTTTATTAGAAGTATGTGCTTGATTTGCTAAAAGAAACAGGAAAATTAAGGAATAAGTTGGTTGATACGCCTATTGAGTTAACATGGACTATGTGACACTCCTGATGATCCTATGGTGGATAAAGGTTTTTATCAAAGGCTTGTTGGGAGGCTGATTTATTTGGTGCTTACAAGAACAAATATTTCATTCATTGGTGGGTGTTGTTGGCAAATTTGTGCGTAGTCCTAAAGAAATGCATCTCAAGGCTGTCCACAGAATTTTTGTAATAATCTAGAAGGGCAATCGGGGAAGAGGTATTTTTTTTCCGGAAAGGAGAAAGCACGACAGTAGAGGTTTATACGATGTGGATTATGCAGCATCATTGGATGGTAGGAGGTAAACCTCAGGACATTGTATTGTCATGGGGGAACCTTGTAACACGGAGAAGTAAAAAGAAAAACGTGGTAGCAAGATCAAGTGCAGAGTTTGAGTTTAGATCAATGGCAGTGGGAACTTACAAGTTGTTGTGGTTGAGAATAATTCTTGATGATTTGAAGATAAAATGGGAAGGACCTATGAGGTTATACTGCAACAATACAACTACCATCAATATTGCTCATAATCTTGTGCAATATGATCAATCGAAGCATATTGAATTTGACGGACACTTTATTAAGGAGAAACTTGAAAGTGGCCTAATATATATACCCCATTAGTTCCATCAAAGGATCAATTAGTAGATATTTCTTTGCCAAGCATGGTGCTTTAGGGCGTTATTGGCAAGCTTGGAATGGAGGACATCCATGCACTTGCTTTCTCGAGGGGAGGTCGCACAAGTGCGTGGTTGTGTGGTGGCTGGAAAAGTTCTGATTATAGCAGATTTTATGTAATTTTCTGATTTTTAAAATTCTTTATTAGTTGTGTATGCTGTTGGCTAGTTTCCTAATTTGTAGAGAAGTATTTTAGGCTACAAATATCCTTGTATAAATATTCCCTATTTTAACCCATATTCATATGGCAAAATCGTGTTTTTCCTACACACACACACACACACACATATATATATATATATATATATATATATACACACATACACACACACACACACATATATATATATATACACACACACACACATATATATATATATATATATATATATATATATATATAGAAAAAAGTTATATATATATATATATATATATATATATATATATATATAGTATGTGAAATGAGAGAGGAAAAAAAAATTATTTTCTTTATTGAATGAGTGAGTGAGTATTATTACATAGTATAAAGACACCTATATATATACAAAAAAAATTGAACAAAAAGAGGGTAAAAGGAAGGAAAATAAAGTGTAAAAGGAAAGAGTATAATATACACAAAAGGTAGGAGATAAACCAAGAATATCTGGAGAATATTTTATGATTCTCAACACTCCTCCTCAAGTTAGAGCATATAGGTCATATGCACCAAGTTTGTTATAAAGATGTACTTAATTCTATTCGACGACTCACAACGCGACATCCATGGCTCGACATCAAGCTTGACGCTGATCGATCAGTGGGCCACGATATGTCCTGACAGAGAAAATCCGTCGGAGAAGATCCGCTTCGAGGAAGATATGATCGAGATCGCACACTCCCGAGGTGTTCCCACGATGGAGTTGATGTGACCTGATTGGAGGATCGTCAAAAGATCCGACGGAGAAGGTCCGCGAGAAGATCCGGGTCGGTAAGATTCACTAAAAGATTCGATCGAGAAGATCCGCTGGACAAGATTCAATTGAGAAGGTTCGTCGGAGAAGGTCCGCCAAGAAGGTTTGCCGGAGAAGGCTCGATGGAGAAGGTCCGTTAGAGAAGGCCCTGAGCGTAGAAGGTCCGCCTAGTGGCTCGCCCAAAACCAAATCCAGCCATGGCTCTCGGTACCATGTGAAATGAGAAGAAAAAAATGCTTTTCTTTTTATCGAAAGAAACAGTATTACATAGCATAGAGACACCGAGAAGTATATACAAAAAAAAAAAAAATGGAACAAAAAGGAAACAAAATAAAGGGTAAAAGGAAGGAAAATAAAGTGTAAGAGGAAGAAGGATAATATACACAAGAGGTAGGAGATAAACCAAAGAATATCTAGAGAATATTCTATGATTCCCAACAATATATATTTGGCTTTGACTTGATCCATACCTAATATTTGGAGAATTTGCATATCTGGGCTGTTCAATGTATCATTTTCATACTTGCTTAAACCAACATTTATTTCACAACTTGTTTCATCCACCTTTTGCATGTGTGTGTTTATAGGATCAAGTATAGCATCTTGGAAGTGGATATTTCTTATGGTCATGTGTTAAGAATAGATTTCGCTTATTTTGAAGTGATCTGTTAATTTGCACCTCGCACCTAACATTTGAAAATTAACATTGTTTATTGGGTGAGCTGAAAGTTCATCTTTTTTTTTTTTACTAACGGCCCACATCTACCCAATATATTATTATTTTTCGGGTCATTTATCAAGATTATTATTTGTTTATTGAAGGCTGAAATAACTTAGTCTATTTCGTTATTTCTCGCTCTGGTTCCATGCTCAAACACCGATAATAATGTTCGCTGTTTCGTAAAGATCCCCAAGTAACTTCATGTAACAATGGTTGCTCTTACAAAGGACTTGCTTCGTCTATTTCGTATGCTGAAATTATTCCCAAGCGTAGGAACTAAGGTCGTCAAACATTATACTACTGTGGAAGTCCACAGGTCATCTTCATAGGGAGTGGTATTCTAGGTGATCCTTAGGGGTTATTCTCCAAAAATGTATGTTTAAAAGTAAAATATGGGGTTGTGGTTGGTTGATTGAGTAACTGATTAAGTTGACTATTTTGAAACAGAAAAGGTGATCGATGGTTCTTAGGGTTTCCACTCACTACCGATCAAGTACTCCCACCTCTTATTCACAATCTCATCTAGAGCCATCGATGAATGTCTTCGACTTTAAGATTTTACATTAAAAACTCTTTTTAGAACTTAAAATCCATCGAGCGATGATAAAACACTTGTTCAAACAATTTGCTCGGGATTTCCAAATTTTGCATCAAGCACAACGCGGTACCGAGGGATCTTCGTTCACACGTTGTCAAGAAGATGCCCAACTAAGGTTTTATAAGATTTTTCTACAAGTGCTTAGCATCGTACAATCCTGTTGAGGTACAAAAGAGGAATTGAGGGTTATTACCTTGATCGAGGTGAGTTTCCACTGTTAGAACCCCATCATGGGAGTTTAGAACTTCATTGAAACTAGAAAGCCATTCATATTTGATAAGAAACTACTCATAAAAGAAACTTGAGAAAATCACACTTTAATTGCAAGAATTGAGAATTAAAAAGAACAAAATACTGTAAGAGAAAACCGAGTTGTATTAACTAACTGAAAGATTACACGTAATTCAAATCCAGAATCCGAAGAAAAGTTAAGTATTTACTCTACTCTATGAACCCTAGCAAGAAGATGAGGAAAATAATTTCTTCTAGCGGTGAAACCAAAACCCTAATCAAAACTCATCTCTCTTCACCTCTTTCTTTAGCTTTTATACCCTTTTCCTTGTGAACTCGAATCAAGTAGTCGTAGGACGGAAACATGTCTCTGCAATCGGCTGGAATTCGTCAAATCCCGCAAAATTACATGTCAGTACCTCAAAGATCAAAGCAAGTGTGGTACCCTGCATCTCACTCACCGGTGAATCCGCTCGGGCACCGGCAGGCTTGCATGGCATCTGCACTCACCGCCCCGCACTGTTCCCTAACACCATAGCACTTCCCAAGACTTCAACAACTACGCCATCATCCGCAGTAATATTCCGGCATTCCGCCTGACACGAACCCCCATAACACTTATGCACTAACTCGAAAAACCCCGCACAAGTCCAAAAACACGAACGATCAAAGGCACCTATTCTTATACAAATGAGAGCAAAATATGAGCTGAAGGTACTAAAAATCCGATATAAATAAGGTTTTTTGTATTCAACACAATTCTCTGAATCCATATCTTGCTACCTTAGCAAGATCGAAACTAGTGACACCTACTGATTATGATTTCCAACAAAGATGCGCTAGGTGTAATTAAGCTTTGCAAGTTTCCCAAAAGGGCAAAATCGAAAGCATAGTACTTCAATCACGCAGTATGCAACCGTTTCAACTCATTTGAAACCACACCTCAAAGTAATGAACATAATAACAAAACTATTATGAAACCAAGATATTCATATGGACCATGGAATCGAGAAAAGAAGAGTCGCAGAATGAAATCACTAAACCGAATGAATATTATAAAGGCACACAATTTAACATCACCAAGCAACTAATACGCATAAAAGTCAAAGAGGAACAAACCAACACAACTAAAATCAAAGGTCCTTCAGTTTGTAATGACTATAGGCTACAACACAACAAAGGCTTATATGAAAATGGGTAAGGTCAGTGGCTGACGTGGCCGAGGTCTCTACCCAATTGCCAACACCACCCTATTCTAACCCACCATGCCACTACTCTACATCCCTCCCCATCATCTGTCGAAGAGAATGCATCCTCATCAACACACAAGCCAAGCTCATCGTAATCCCCCTTCCAAGTCAGATGGGAGCATCTTCCACTCCGCAGTTCTCCTAGATGTGACTCTCGAGCCGAGAGCTTATGGGCCCAAATTAAGCTTCGTTTCCCAATATGCACTTAAACTAACCTCGATCCCGTGACTCCATCCTTTCAAAGGAGATGCTCATCGACCCCTCGAGCCGGTGGGATCTAAGAGGCCCCCGTAAATAGCCACTCAGAGGATGTGAAGACCGAGGTCTCAGGATGCAAATTTCGCCTCGTTTCGTTTGCCTCGTGGACGGGGGCCCTGGGGCCTTAGGCGCACTGCCTTTCTCTAACCAATCCCCTTATCCCCGCGGCCCCACCAGATTCGTGAATCTCAAAGCCTGGAACGGATATGCCTGCTTTCGCCGGGGACTACTCGAAATTCCTCATAACACACCATACAACCAAGGCGTAATCAATGATCTTCCCAAATGCCATCACCTCATACAAAACCGTATTTCTTCCTCGCTCGCAATTTCTCTTTCCCTTCGATCCGATCATACAGGAATAATTTTGTTCATTAAAGCATATTCAGTTTCGAGCTCCCCGAACAAACTCCTCACAAGATAAACCTCTCATGGCAACCTTGAGCGGTGCACATGGCATCAAGAAACAACCCCGCATCGAACTCGCAATGGCCCGAGAGGGTGCGCCTGGCCAGCGCTGGAGTGGCTGCCACCGCACAAGTGGCTACCTAATCGTATCGACCTTAACCTGCTTTCTCCCATATCATAATCTCTAGTGTATCTAAATGCCGAGCATTCTCTCGAAATCGAATAAAATTCCCTTAATTTCGTCGGTAGGATACCCTTCATTTCAAGACAAACAAATCAAGTAAATTTCGCCTCCCGAATAACTGCCCTGATAGGATGAGTGAACAAGAATGTGTCCACTTTCACATCTCGCTCGCAATGAAAACCCCGCGGTAAATCGATTGGACCGCACTTTTCCTGCTCAATCAAAGACTCTGCGAAACACGTGTTCATCTCCTCATCTTCGCTCTCCGATGCCTCCCGCCCTCGGGGATGAAGAATCTCTTGCTTTCCCTTCTCTTTCTTACTCTGGCCTCCCGTGAGGTATCGACTTCCTTTTTCACTCGGGCCGCCCATGGGAGGAGTCAGAGCTTTCGCCTTTCCAATGTTCTTCGATCTTGCCATAGATATGGCAAGAATAGCAAGTATAGCAAACATGGCCCAAATACAGAGAACGATATCCCAACAACCCATCTCCATAAGTATCGGGCTGGCCCTGTTCAGTTCGGTCAGAAACTTCCTCCCCATACCATTAGCAGATGCCCTAATCCACCAAGAACAAAAAACCACCAACCCTAGCCACCCAAACAAATCCATGGAGACACAATGAAATATCACAAAAAAGATGCTCTCAAAGAAATGAGGTGTGCTTACTTCACGTCTCAGGCAGCCGAATCCAGAAGAATCGATCGTGAACGATGAAAATATCGGGCAGTGAACGTGATCTCAAGCTTGCTCGCAGTGAGAGAAAAGTAGGTTAAAGGCCCTCTTATATGGAAATCTGGGAGAGAGGGAATATGAAAAAGTGGGTCAAATGGGGAAGAAACCCTAATTTGGAATCTTTTTTCTCGCCTTCTACAGACGGCATCGATTAGTGTGGTGCACTCGTACCAAAAGAGCACTCGCCTCTCTTTATGTGCTATCGGTACCCTGCATCTACTTGTCCCTTTTTTCTTTTTTTTTTTCTCTTTTTTTTGTTTTTTTGTTTTTTTGTTTTTTGTTTTGGAACAGCAGTGCCAATATATAAATATACCCGTTTCGAATGCCCTCCATCTCGATTCCACGAATGCCTACTTTTCCCGCCTCATATTCCCGCCTAACCCGATTCCAGGTTCATGGAACTAAAATCAGATTTCACTTCGACACCTTCACGCTTACCACGGAGTCCATCGTGACTTCTCGTGGATCATGGTTCTTGGGGTTCAACTCGACCGCAATTCAAGGCTCCAAGATGGTGCAAAGGGTAATTCAAATGATTTCAAGCAACATAGAAATGATGGCTCAAATCATCTTTCGCTTATGCATGGGTGTTCCTCGTAGAATACGATGGCAGCTAACAAGGAATGCTAAACAAAGTAGCGTCAAGCGATAAGAGACAAAAACAAGAGTTTGAAGCGCAAAGTTCGTGACTTGCGAGGAATTAGGAAACACTGTGCGCGATAAGGTCCACAATATGAACACAAAAATTTTGTGCATGCTTGTTATTGTGTAAATGCATTGAGACTATGTGGAGTGTGTACTTGAAGTCATGCGGCTACATACATCACAGGTCAAGTACTATACCCAAAAACCGCAGGAAATCAAAATTTTCGCTATGCATCAACATGTAACATGCATAATGGTTCCAACCAAAGGTATGCCCAATTCCCACTATAGAAGTAAGCACGGTCCTCAATGCACACAGAAAATTTCACGATTAAAATGGAGGCTTATGATAAATGTTTGATGGCAATTGGTTCGAATTTCCTTTTTTTATTTTTTTTATTTTTTTTATTTGAAAATGTTATCAAATAAAGAAAGCAGAAAAGAAATGTAAGAAGAAAACAAAACTTATATACAACAAGTGCAGGATAGAAAATTACTCGAAGGGAGCATCCTGTAGAGCCTGATCTACCGCTCCTCACTACTCTCCCGACTCAAAGTGCTCGAGAAATGGCTTTGCCAGCCGGGCTATCGACTTTAGAGGATTTCCCATTTTCCGGATTTTCAATCTCCACTGCACCATATGGGTAAACTACCTTGACAACGAACAAGCCAGTCCACCTAGAACAAAGTTTTCCTGGAAACATGTGCAAACGAGAGCCGCATGCCAATGGCCTGTGAGGTTCAAAGGTCTTCCGAACAATGGTCTTATCATGGAACAAATTCAGCCTCTCTTTGTAACCGGAGCTCATATGATTCACGCCTCAATTCATCAAGCTCGCTCATCCAAAGCATTGTTACCTACCCGCCAAATCAAAATTAAGCAGCTTTAATAGCCCAATATGCCCCTTGCGGCTCCATTTCTAATGGTTAGAAGGACAAGCCTTGCTTATAACAAGCCCATAGGAGACATACCAAGAATAGGTTTAAAAGTAAGACCAGAAGTCTAAAGAGCACTCCAGAAGTCGGCGACCAACTTGCATTGGGCAACCGTTTTTTCCAAAAATATGTTTGATCTCCCATCGCTAATTCAAATTCACCATTAGCTCAGGCAGATGCCGTGGAACTTCAGGTGACTTCGTACTTTTTCAACAAATTCCTCAAAAGATCGATTACAAAAGTGAGATTCCACCATCGCTAATGATCGCACGCAGGCACTCCAAAGCGAAAAAATGTGTTCTTTATAAATTTCCAAACAACCTCGTGATCATTAGTTCGTGGTCGAATGGCCTCCACCCACTTCGACACATAGTCAACCCGCCAACAAAATATAAACAGACTCCACAAGAAGGGGGAAAAGGTCCCCCAAACACAGCCCATGCCCCAAGAATCTAAAAACACCCCCAATGATTAAAATAGAGTAAGAGGTCATGTTTCTTCTTGTAACCCTCTCCTAACTCCGTTGGCACCTAGCACAAGTTTTGGTAAAATTCAAAAGCAATTCTTTAAAATGCGCGGCGCAAAAACCAAATTTGCGGTGATTTGTTCACCGTTGGCCAGAAATGCCCCTCCACAAGCTCATCGGCAAAAGGTGAGCACCCCAATTTGATCGTCATTGGATACACACCTTCATCAACCGGTCCCGACAAGATGGAACAAATACGTGGTCGCCAAAATAATATTTCTTAATGTCCACCAAAATTTCCTCTTTGTCGAGGTCCATCGCGGGAATTCGGATCATCACCGATAATCGGACTATGTCCGCATACCATGGGCAGTGAACAAGAGCAAAAAGCTGTTCATCAGGGAAACTATCGCTTATGGGCAAGCCGTGAGAAATGGATTCCGACACTAACCGAGACAAGTGGTCAGCTACCACATTCTCGACTCTCTTTTTATCTTTAATAGTCACAAATTCGCACAAGAGGATCCACCCACCAAATCGAGGCTTAGTATCCCGCTAGAGAGCACTCAAATGCATGATCCATGAAAATGGTTGCTGAGACCCTACAAATGTATGACTAACTTTTCAGTGGCAAGACGACGACCAAAAATCTTTCCCATAGCGGTGCTCGCTGAAAGTGAATCTAAAGTTTTTTACCGGCATAGTAGATCACAAGCCTTATCTTCCTCGTCTCAAAAAACTCCTATAGCATAATCACTAGCGTCACACATGATCTCGCAGTGGGAGGTCCCAATTAGAGCTCGCATGATAGAGGAGACATTAACATAATAGTTTATCAAAAGTGTACCCGCAAGCCTCGTGACTACACAAAAGGATCGCCCCTTGCAAGGGCAAATCAGAGATAAGGGGCTTATGATATTGAAATCTTTATGAATCTCCTATAGAATCCAAAGATGTCCTAAGAATGACCTTATATCTCTAACACACTTTGTGGATAGGTGTACTGGAGACTAACTCCGACTTTAGCCTTATCCACCTCGATTCCTTTATACTCATGTGGCCTTAAGATACCCCTCAGGTCACCATGAAGTTGACACTTTTCCAATTTAACACGAGGTTCTTCTCGACATCTCCTCCAATACCTGGCACGTAGATTCTCCTGACATCCCTATATGAATCTCCAAAAACCTAAAAAGTCATCCATGAGTACCTAAAATGATTTCTACTATATCAATAAAAATCCCCAACAAGGTAATCATTGAAGGTTCCCTGTGTATTACATATCCAAAGGGCATTTTCCTAAAGGCAAATGTGCCAAAAGGACATATGGTTTCTCTTGATCTTTCTAAAGCTATCTCAATTGATTGCACTCGAGTACCCATTGAGAAAACATACCAGTAAAGTCATAAATTTCAACTCTCTCCAACATTTGATCGACAAAAGGTAAAGGGAAGTGATCTTTCCTAAGACCCGCATCAGTTTCTATAATCTATGCACACCTCCAACCCTCGACGGACACGAGTGGGAATTAGCTCATTATTTTCTACTTTGCTACCACCGTGACTCCTATTCGCAGTGACCATTCGGGGAAGTTAGGGCTTCACCCACTTGCTATCCAATGGGGTAACACCCACGCCTAAGAGTTTCAGAAACCCTCTTTCTGATCACTTCTTTCATGATTGGGTTTAACTGCCCCGTGGTTGTTCAGAGGGTTTAACATTCTCTTCTATGAATCTCACAAGTGCGCATCAAGGGCTGACCTCTTAATATCTCCACTGTCCACCCTGTAAGGCCAGGTTCTCAATATCTCAAAAGCTTATTTTCGTTCTAATTCTAAAGAGAAGATATGATTACCGGAAAGTTTCTCTCTACTCCCTAAAAAGCATATTTGAGATGTGATGGTAAAGGTTTCAACTCAAGTTTTGAATTGCTCAGATAAGGGCATCGGGCACGCATGAGTAAAGAATTTGTTAAGGAATTCATTTCGCATATCCTCCTAGGTAAAGATTGAATTGGGTGTGTGAAGAGAGAAAAGAGAGAATCCCTAATTTTATTATTTTCTACGTAAAAGAAGACTTATCTCTTACATTACATACTGGACTCAGATATATACACGCTCATAAAGGACCCACAATACAAGAAGACAACAAAGGAGCACTGCATAATATCTAACACTTCCTCTCAAGTCAGAGCATATATGCTCATATGCACCAAGCTTACATAAAATGTATTAATTCTGTGGACTCCTCGAGAGATTTAAGTAAAGATAAATCATGAAGGATCATTGAGGATTTGACAAAACTAGTAGCCATACATTCGATGCGATCTTTCTCTAATGAAGTGGCGCCAACTTCAATGTGTTCATTCCTTTCATGGAAGACTGGATTTGACGCAATATGGGCAAATGTTATCATAGACGAAGCTTCATCTGTTCATCATTTCCAAATCTCAACTCTTGGAGAAAGTGTCTCAAATGATATGAGTTCACATGTTGCCGTGGCCATAGCCTCGACACTACTTCAGCCGCTAGATCCATGTTGTTTCACTCAGATAATAGGTTACCAATTAACGAAAAACACGCACTCGGGGCGAACGTCTATCCGTAGTGAGCCACCCCACCCTGCAACCGGTAACCAATAACCCGGTGTGACCCTATTCCTGCATTGTGCACTCTCGGCCCTCGTACTTTAATATATCAAGAACGCTGGACACAAAGATCCCAACGGCTATCATATTAATGATCGTAGGGACCGACCAACACCACTTACCAAAGGGAAATGTCCGACCGAGTAATGGTGAGATAGTTTAGTTTACCTACGAGTCGTCGATATCTCCCAAGATCTCCTAAAGACTCCCCCTGTCCCGGTACAAGCCTTGACATTGGGGATCCATGGAGCGCCAACTCGGCGCATGGGCCTAACATACCTGGCCTTAAAGATGTCTAAAGCATACCCGCTGGGAGAGGACTACACCGTAACCTGGATCGGAAGACGCTCACCCTATAAAGTACTTCAGCTTCCCAAAGCCTTTGAGTTTGAAAGTGCGAAAGATGTCGTCAGCTCAATACCATCCCGATCACTCGCTCGTAATGACGATGTCATCCACATAAACAACCGATAAATACACGCTCGAAGAGTTATGATGATAAAACTGAATGGTCTCGTCAGATCGCGGCGATGCTAAATTCTGAACAACAAAAACTAAAACCGCCAAACCATGCCCGAGGAGATCGCTTCAAGCCACATGCAGAGCTACTGCATCCTGCAATACTCAAACCACTCGAGTAACAAAAACCCGCGCGGTCGCTCCATATAAACTTCCTTACGATCACCATGAAGGGAATGATTTTTAATATCCAAATCGGGAAAAAGTCGCCAGAAATCAATATACGTTCATGGAGAGAAGCAGACTGGATAAGCAATTCGCAACGTGGGAGAAGGTGTCACCATAATCGTAACCATAAACCCGAGTATATTCTTTGAAGAAATCCGCTTTTGCCTTAAGGCGATCAACCCGCCATCGACCAACCTTAACCCGTGTGTAATCTAACGACAACCAACCTGAAACTTACCAAATGGCAAAACAACAAGATCCCGAGTGCCGTTGAGCGCAGAGTGCCTATTTCATCTGTCATTATACTGTCACAAAATGGATGGGAAAGTGCCTCATCGGTGTCTTTAGGAAGAGAAACAAGAGGGAAATAAGAGAAACAAAACTGGTAGTAGGGGGAAGATAATCGATGGTAACTCAAAAATTTTTAAATAAGATGAGGATTGCTAGTAGAGCAATTACCTTTCCGAAGAGCAATGAGCAAGTTATCAGCAATAGGCAGAGCCGGGGTAGGAGAAGCTGAAGGTAGAGGAAGTGAGTCAACAGGGGCCTCAACAGAAGGGAGAGGAACAACTAGCATGGTGACTCCGCGATGATAAACCCGAAGGACGAAAGATACATCATCAAAATTCTAGCGAGGAGATGATAGCGGTAAGACTCAAGAATCTGGGAAGACTCGAGGAGGAGGGTACATGAGAGTCCTCAAGAAGGTGACATCACCGAGAGAAAGTATCGATGAGTCCGAGGGAATAACAACGATAACGCTCAAGCTCCGGGAGAGTCTAAGAAGATGCATCGCGTCTCGTCGAAAGCTCGTCTCGCCCGAGTGAGAATACGAACAAAGCCAGCACAACCAAAGACACGGCGAGTGAAGGAAATAAAGAGGTCAATGTGAAAGGCTTAACGAGGAATCGAAACATGTAATACGATGAGGGCATACGATTAATCAACAAATAATCGTCAGAAGAACGGGCCCCCTAAAAACCTTAAAAGGAACATGATAAATGGGAAGAGGAGAGTACGAGCTGTCTCAATAAGATGACGATTCTTACGTTCAGCTACCCCATTTTGTTGGGGAGTATGAGCACAAGAAGACTGATGAAGGATCCCATGTTGTGACATAAATGAAATAAAGGGTGTAGAAAAATATTCTCGGGCATTATCACTACGTAACACACGAATAGAAATATTGAATTGCTAGAATTTCAAAGATAAAATTTGAAAATAGAATATAATTCAGCTCGATTTTTCATTAAAAAATAACCAAGACATCGAAAATAAATTAATAACGAAAGCGACAAAATAACAAAGCCTAAAGTAGACGCAGCACCGACAAGGACCCCAAACACCGCATGATAGTCGCGAGACGTCATTATCATCTACATTTGAACATCAGTATTGTCTCAGTCGACGGGATCGTCACGCGACAGCGGAACGAGGGACTCACTGAACAGCATCGGGCGATAACGGCAGAGTGGCAATCAGTGGAACACAGAGGACGGGACAGCGAGGTGATGAGGCTCGGTGGATCACCGACATCGCCCGGGACACGAAGGTCACAAATTTATCGTAAAAAAAATAATTGAACAGCTTAAGAGTAATGAAAGTGATTTTGAACGACAAATAAGATTAAAGGACACTTGCAAAGATAAAAAAAGATGTATGCAGAGGCAGTGGAAGTGGAGAGGATGAGTTAAACCAATGCCTTTAGCCACGCTTGAGAACCATTAGCTATGTAACAAAGAGAGAGGTAAAGTAGGAAGAGTAAGAGAAGCAGAAAGATCTTCATTACCGTAAATGTGACCTAAGCACCAGGTCTAGAATCCGTGGTCCAAGAGAAGATGTGCGAGTAAAAGTGTGCAGAGGCACATCTGGTCTGGCAACAGAGGCAATGTGGCCGACTGTCGCCGATAGCGAAGATAGGCATCATACTCACCGGCCGCTGGGGGAATAACGAGATGTGCAGGAGCTCGCAGTCCGGGGCTACCGAGAATCGAATCGCATCAAGATACGCGCAGCGCGGAGGCCGGCCCATGCAACTGGAGCAACTACGATCACGAGCGTGGCCAAGCTTATCAGTACCGAGGACGTTGTCCTCGACTCTACCACCGCCCCTCCCCGAAGGTTAGTAAGGAAATCATCACGTAAGAATCTAAAGGGCTATAAGACTACAGAAGCCGCGCTGGAGTGAGATATTTGTGAGGCGAAGAAACACATCATCCGCGACGGACTGATGGACCGCCAAGAATCTAATTCCTGAGGGTCTCAAGATCCCGATCGAGCTAATGAGAGTGCGACTATGAAGAACCTTACCAACCTCGCTTATACCGAGCCCCAACGTCACTAGTAAGAGGCATCAAATGCCGAACTCCTCCTTAAGAGGCAATCCCGCCAATATAATTAGGTAAATTCATGTCTTGTCATTTCTGATATTAACAATAGCGTAAGCCACCTTATAAAGGCGCTGGATATCATTCGTGGTATAGAACTCGCCGATTCCAAAACTTAGAACATGTCTTGTAAGCCCGAAGATGAAGCAAAATTCTTGATCAATCGACCGCCAATACGCCAAGTAGTTTGCGGCATCTATTTTCTTCCGTTGCACCTTGTCGCATCTAGGCATAAAGATCCTCCCAGTGTAATAAGATGATCCTCATAACCCCGTCCCATGAACCGTAGTTCCACGTAAGCCGACCAGAGATAATTCTCA
>JAEQBH010009796.1:0-37155 GCA_016808115.1 Tetrastigma voinierianum
GAAATATGATAGGTCCCGGTCAAAGCTCAAATATAATTTTGTTCTCTTTAGGGAAAAGAACAGAAAACTGTAAACTTGCTTAATGCAAAAATCTCCTCCTTTTCATTACTTGCAATACGTTTAAATAAACAAAATAATAAATCCCAAATAAACATGACTCCTCTACTAACAAACATGACCCCACCACTAACAAACGTGATCCCCTACTAACACTAATTCCTATTCCTAGGACCTCATTACATGTGGGCGTCAAGTATGAAGAATGTTTTATTAACTTTCATTAACAACCAATTCATAAAACAAACTCTATCATTACCCTCAAACCAGAGAAACCTTGTCCTCAGGTTTAGGTTGAGAATATGTTATGTAATTCCCGACCTTTGCATCAATTTCTCCTTGATCCTCTTGCCCACCATCCAACACTAACAGTTGTGGACCTTTGCATTTATGTCCCGGAGTGAATTTCTCATCGCAATTGAAGCACAAGCCTTGAGTTCGTCGTTTCTGCATCTCTTCCTAACTTAGTCGCTTCATGGTCGGAGACGACTTTATGAGCAAAGTGGTGCTGAACAGTACAGTCTTTTGTCGAATCAAATGATCATCCTTCATCCTAGCCAAACTAATGGCCTCCTTCAATGTTTTGGGCTTAAACATCCGTATCCCTTCTGCAATCTCTGGTTCCAATCCCCCCATAAATGTACCCACAAGAGCTTTTTGGGTCCAACCACTAATCTTATTACTCAACCTCTCAAACTCTTTTTGATAATCTCGTAGGGAGCCTTTTTGCTCAATTTTTGATAATGCTTCCCATCAAAGTCCTCCCTGTCCAGAGTAGGACCAAACTTGAGACCATAATTCTTCGACAAAAATCTTACACAGAGTGACTTAGCCTTCCTTCGTGATATGCCAGAGCGTAACCATTGCCACCATTGGTTCGCCTCACCTTCAAATGAAGGATGCCAAAGACACTTTATGTGTTTGAGGTATTTTGGTGATCGAAAAGCGACCTACTTGGCCCGCCAAGCCACTGCATTGGATCATCTCGAGAATACCTCGGGACTCCAAACTGCCGGTTTAGAAGTGAACATCGGTCGCCTGCCCTCAAGTTGATCCTGCCCATTTGACGATTGTGCGGCTTGCTTGGCGTTGGGTACGCTAAAGAAGATCTCATGCCTTATGTCGGGTTGTCAGACATCAGTATGCGACTTCAATTTATTAAAGTTTATCACCGACTCACGGCAATTCGATCGAATTTGTTTTGTAGGTCTCCAAAGCTAGCCTCGGATTTTGATTCTTTCCTTGTTGGTGGACATAAGCGCGAGCTCGATACCAATGATGAGTCAGTCAAAGCTCAAATATAATTATGTTCTCTTTAGGGAAAAGAACATAAAACCGTAAACTTACTTAATGCAAAAATCTCCTCTTTTCATTACTTGCAATACGTTTAAATAAACAAAATAATAAATCCCAAATAAACATGACTCCTCTACTAACAAACATGACCCCACTACTAACAAACGTGATCCCCTACTAACACTAATTCCTATTTCCTAGGACCCCTCATTCTATATGGACGTCCCATATGAAGAATGTTTTATTGACTTTTTCAATTAACAACTAATTCATAAAACAAACTCTATCAAAATATTGTGGGTATTTTGAGAATTATAAGAAAAAATGTACAGTAACTATCCCAAAAAAAGAAAAAATGATTTCCCTTGTCTTCTGTAATGGCAGAGGCTGTATCTAATTTGCTGAGAATGAGCACGATTCTCAAGAATCAAGACTATGCTGGTAGTGTGAATAGGCTTCAGATTATGAATGGATGAAGTTAGGTAAATGATGAAATTAGAGCCTGTTTAGCGGTTCCTAAAAACAGTTTATTATATTTAAGTACTAGTGATGTAATTTTTACTTGTTCTTTAAAAGTTTTCACCAGTTTTGGAAACAAAAAAAGTTTTTAAAAACTCTGCCAAACAAGCTCTAATTTTCATAATTATTGTGCATTATTTCTAGAAGAAATGATTTCTTATCAAAAAAAAAATTCTAGAAGAATGATGGAATTGGTATTTCCAGCCTGATGGTAGGAAAGTAGCTTTGCTCTATATATGGTGGCAATGATTGAGGTGAATATTCTATGTCCATGTTAGGAATCTTGTTTGGCTGATAAATTTCTCTGAGAATGATAATAATTCAGTTACTTAGAAGCCATGAAATCGGTTGAGAAACATAATTATATTAGCTAGTTTCATTTGGCATCTTGTAGATTAGTAGCATGTTGTTCTGGCCCATTATTTAAAGATGTATTTTGGTTCTTGGATAACTTTTGGGAGAATGATATTCCATTATGACCCTATAATGCTCTTACATGTTCAAGAAAATTAGTTCAAAACAGCTCCCTTTTTATCCCAACAAAGAATGTTTCAATGCGATCACCTTCCTGATTATGAGAGTAAAAAAAATTCTGTGGGGCATATAGATAAACCAGTATTGACTAGCAGAGCGTACAAATAATCAATACAACTGGAAAATCTCCGCAGTCATGCTGATTGATTGTCTTTCCACAAAGACTCATTCTCAGAAATACATTTCTTTTTTGTATATAGTTCCATTAATATTTGAGATAGTGATTTGTTGTGATCTTGTCATAGTTCCACAGCCTGTGTTGTTTGTTCTTGACAGTATTTGTGCTTAGAAACTGTTTTTGATGGTTCACACACCATTGCCATCGAAGTCTTCACCTTCTTTGTGGATTTTTTGCTATATTTCTTCCATCACTGTCCAATGGACAATTAATCTGATGGATGAGACAAATTCATGACATTGAATTTCTTAGTGTCCAAGGTTCTGAGTTTCAATTTCTTGGTTTTCATGTTACTGTTCTTTCCTTGCTCATAGGTAGTTAAAGTTTATGTATCTGTTTTTGGGGATGAAAGAGGAAGGGAGGTTGCCATTGCTGGTTTAAAGTCAAAGGCTAAATATGTCCGTAGTGAGTTGGGCAGGCGTATGAAGCTGCGGCTAACTCCAGAGATACGCTTCATAGAGGATGAGTCTCTAGAGCGAGGAAGCAGGGTAAAAACTAATCCTATTTTTTCCTTATAGATATTTATTTCTTTTATAGTTATATTATTTATTTTCTAAAATTTGACTCTATATTGTTAGGCAGTTTCTTTCACAGTCTCTTTTCTGATTATTATTTCTCTATTTATTTTTTCAATAAGTCTGATTTCTTCTTTAGCTGGTTAAAATAAATCTCATGTCCATGTTTTTTTTAAGTACATTGCATTATTTTTTTTTTTATCAGATTATTTTTTCCCTGTTTTTGAATTATAAATGCACTTCAACTGTAGTGGCCATAGCCATGCAGCAAACGTGCTTTTATACATCATATAGGATGTGCCCACATTATATGAACCGGTAGTGGTCTGTATATGGATTGTTATAGACATTGCACTCCCAGGACCAGGCATAGTCATAGGATTGCTATTTTCTTTAGGCTATTTACTGAGATTGGATACCTTTTAAATTTTAGTATAATATAATTGAAGTTCAGGACCTAAAGTCTTATGGAGACTCTAATCCTCTTAACCCATACATTTTAGTGGTGCCTCTTAGTGAATGATGGTGAGTTAGAATGTTCATCCACATGAAATTTTTATCTGGCTTTCATCCATATAAACTTTGAATATTCATGTCAAATGAATATATGCTCTGACAGATGGATATAGAAGTAATATTATCCTCCTTTTTTTTCCATAATTATCTTCCAAATGTTCCACCTTTTCCCATTATTCTTAGGTGCCACCATGTGCTTGAGCATTCCATGTTTGACACAACACTTATGGTCTCGTGTGAACTGTGTGGTATGTTATTTGTCCCATTGTGGTTGGTTATGAATCATATAGTGATTCTTGAGCTACATTTGAGCTCTCAACGGACAAGATTCTTGAGCTAACTAGGGCATTAGAACTCAAAGTCTATGTATCGTTACTACTTCCTTCCAATTTATGAGAGTAAATCTGACATCTCTTTCGTTTTGGGTCACTGCAATTTTGGCAGAAAACAATGATTCTTCATCGAAGTTCCAACTATTGAGAGAATTGAAGAAATCTCAAGTCAAAAGGACCTAAATCTTAGCGTAGCATTTGGACGTAATGAAATTTGAAGAGAGTTGTTGGGGTAATAAATACATCATTTTTATTTCACTACTGTCTATATGCAGTAGACAATTCAGAAAAGACAAATTGTAGCCAGAAGGAAAGAAATCCCGCGCTTTTGACTCAGTGATCTTGTTGATTCCATAAATTAATACCACTTTACTTTAATTTTTTCATGGTGGTATGAATCTTGCATGGAATATGTGTAAATTAATACCAGTTTTGAAATTTGTAACAGCCAAATTGTTTGACAGTAAACGTACTTCCTATTTTATGTTCATTTTACATGTTAAGCAAAGCATGAACATATATGAGTAATTTTGTCTGTCTATAGTATACAGTGATTGATCTGTTGATTTTGCCCCTTTTCAGGTGATTGCAATATTGGATAGGATAAAGAATGAGAAAAAGATGGCAGAAAGCCAGGATGGACAAATCGAATCATCTGATCTACCTGAAGATGATGACTGGGAGGGTGATGGTGATGACCCAGATGAAAACATCATTTATATAAAATAGTCGCCTTCCCAGTCGCTTACCGATCATTCACCTCTGGTCTGAGCATGAGTTTGTTCTATTCTCAAAGGTTGGTTTCATTTTCTCCATGAAATTAGTTTTGTGCCTGAGCGAGCAAGAGGTGTAATTGTTTACCTTGTGGGAGTGAATCCATATCACAACTTATTTCGGTAAACAATAGTATTCACCATATCCGCAAGTGAATTCTTAATCCCAAATCTTACTAGAAATCCATTTTTTTGTTCAATTTAGTGTAGTTTGTTGATAAACTTAGTTCTTTTTATGAAGACGTTCATCTTCAAGAAGTTACTTATTTTGCTTTGATCACTTACTGATAGTATGACATTCCGGTTTCGATCGCATTGCGATGTTTTGGCGGTTGATAATTGAATCGAAATAGTTAGATTGCGGTTCGAGTTGAATCGCGAATTGAGCGTAGTTGAGCAGGTGACATCATAAATAGATAATTAATATATTATTAAAAATAAAAATAATTATGAATGGATTTGACTAGTTCAATCGTCGATTCAATCGATTCAACCACCAGTTCAAAGAAAATTCGTTTTAACATTTGAATCGGACCAGTTTTAATACCGGTTCGCGGTCCAATAAATCAGTTGGTGATCGATTTTTAAAAGCATTCTTGTTACTTTTGAGTTGACATTACAAAAACTCATGAGTGTGTTATTTTATAAGCAGGGAGGAGACGTAGGTGTTGTTGGTATCAGGACTGACAAATCTCCAAAGCTGTGCCAGTCGTTTTGATTTATAGATGTTTACATTCAACCTGACCAGGGAAAAAAATGACTCTGGATCAGAGGCTTTGATGTACCAAAGATGGAGTTCTGTATCCTATACAGAAAGCACCTGACTGAAAAATAGCGTTCACATCTGTTGTGTGGCAATGCTTTTTTTTTTTTTTTTGTTTTAACAATGGTGGTTATATTTTATTTAACATTATTGTTTACCCATCAGCTCCGGTACCTCTTACCCAATGTAAAATCCATCAAAATATCATCCATATGATTTTTAATTGCATTTCATAACCCAACAAAAAAACAAAAAAAAAACACTGAAATACACCCAAATCATTCCAAACAGTAACTTGTTCTCCGGAACTTAAAATAAAATTGTTACATTCTTCAATTTTTAAAAGCGAAAACAACATTCAAAAAACAGCTTCGAATGAGCTAGGTTACAATGATGTTTAAGAAAATCTTCTCACTCAACTGAAATCCAAAGGATCAAGAAGAAGAAGACGAACCAGAATACCAATGGTGCAAAAAAGCAAGCTCAATTTAAAATTTAAAGCAAGAAACAAATTATCATTTTCTAATCAGAGATGATGGTGAAAACACCCTTGTGTTGGTTGCTGCTTATTAGAGAGACAATAATAGAAGGAGAATCTGAACTCTTACCCGCTCTTGCAGCCATGCCTGCTTGATACTCCAACAATTCTCAACCAAAAAAACACTATGCTATGCTTGCTATAACCATGGCTCCCCTTTACACCCAGATCAAATATGTTCTTCTACAATCGACTTATTTCCAGCCTTAAAAATGAAAATCAGCCCCATATCCTTTACTTTTAGTGATGAGTGCTGCTTCAGCTTTCTTCTGAGACTTGCCTTTGCCTGATGAAGAACCGAAAAAAATTGAGACACAAATTTAAAATATGATAAACCAAAGATTTGTCGAAGCTATACACAAAGGCACCAAAACAAGTTGCCATAAATAGAAAGAATAAAACAGAGTTGGCTTCAAAATGACCCCCATTTGTTGTTCCAAATGGCACTCAATCCATGCCATGCCATGTATGAAGATGCTTAAAAAAAATTATATTTTTAAATTTAATTTAGAAGCAGTAGTTTCTTAATGTGTGGCTTTTAGTTTAAAAATGAAACAACAGTTTCTAAGTTCGGCTTTTGTTCAAAGGACCACAGTTTCTAAGTGCAGCTTTTGTTCAAAAATGACACTGAAGTTTCTAACTGTAGCTTTAGTTTAAAAATGAAACCACGGTTTCTAAGTGCTGGCTTTAGTTCAAAAATGAAACCGTAGTTTCTAACTGTGGCTTTAGTTTAAAAATGAAACCGTAGTTTTTAAGTGCGGCTTTAGTTCAAAAATGAAACCGCAATTTTTAACACTAGCTTCTAACTTGTATTAAAAAATTAAAAAAAAAATTGAATATCTTTCCTACATGGCATAAGAGGGCCTATATTGAACAATAGTTTCCTAGAAAGTTCTTCATTGTACGTGCTAACCTAGAAACACTACATTTCTACAGAAAGTTCGCTTTAACACTTGTCCAAATTACTCCTAATTTTCAAACTCTCTTCAATTTCTTTACTTGCATGTTAAATTAAAACACCCTCCATGTGTGCATCTATTTGCAGAGAAATGGCCATGGCATCAATTATGTCTGAAACATGGTAAGATAAACATCAAATCCCTGGCTTTAAAGTTTGGCACTAGGCATCATCATGGCATACAAACAAGAAACAGCATCAATATTTGAGAAAATATAGTCGAAGAGTAAACAATATCCACATCCACTAAATGAAAGCGCAATAATAAAAACAACAGTAAGCATTATCTTCTTCTATCCAAAAGTTAAAGCTTGCATGAACCCGTAAAGTGAATGAGTCATTCACTTCATGCTTCTATACTTGTAGTGCAGGGGCGTTAAACTTCTTCAATAAATTCAAAACCCAGAATCTCAAATACCATAGTGTTAAAAATAACCACATATACATATGAGCAAATAACATGTTATATTCTGATAGCACTATTTCACAACCACTCAACCCCTACCCTCTTACAGCTGAGATATTCCAGCACACACTCACCTTGGCTCTATGTTTTAAAATTATATTATCTTAGATTCTGAAAGCATAATTTGGCCTTGTTGCATGATTATCTTTGAAAAGGTGATTATGTTCACACAGGAAGATAAATCAACAGTTTACTTGCAAAACAAATTAGAAATTAATCAATGCAAAGATAAATAAAAAGTTCAGGAATGTCCATGGTACAAAATTGTATTATCTAGATTATGAAAACATAATAATTTGGCCTTGTTGCATGATTATCTTTGAGAAAAGTTGATTATTTTCACACAGGAAGATAAATCAACAGTTTTACTTATAAAACAAATTCAGAAGTGTCAGCAGTTTCAAAGATAAATAAAAGTTTAAAGAGATTGTCCATGATGCAAGGTAGCCTTGCCTAAGATTATGAAAACACAATAATTTGGCCTTGTTGCAGCTGATTATCTTTGAAAAGTTGATTATTTTCACACAGGAAGATAGGCTACAGTTTACTTTGAAATAAATTCAGAGATAATATGATACAAAAAGATAAATCACCAGTTCAGAGGCGATCATAATTTGAGTATATTATCTGATTCTGAAAACAAAAATAATTTTGCTTGTTGCATGAATTATCTTTGAGAAAAGATGATCATTTCACACAGGAAAGATAAATCTACAGATTTGCAAAACAAATTCAGAGTTATGGTACAAAGATAAATCAACGTAGTTCAGAGGTGTCCATGGTACAAAATTATATTATCTAGATTCTGAAAACATAATAATTTGGCCTTGTTGCATGATTATCTTAAGAAAAGGTGATTATGTTCACACAGGAAAGATAAATCAAATTTTACTTTAAAACAAATTCAAGAGATTCTATGGTACAAAGATAAATCAACAGTTCAGAGGTGTCCATGGTACAAAATTATATTATCGTTCCAGAAAACACATAATAATTTGGCCTTGTTGTATAAGTATCTTGAAAGAGTGAGTATTTTACACAGGAAGATAAATCAACAGTTTACTTGCAAAATAAATCCAAGAAAAACAAGCAAATCCACAGAAACAGGATGTAATCCTTTGGACATCTTAAAGAAGAGCATAAAGGAATTACTCCAGCAAAACTGGTATCTTCACGAATGCAAAAACCTCCCATACCAGAGCCAATACCTAAGGGAGGGTGGAATTGTTTCCATTCTCCATTAACAACTATCTACATAAAAGGTCATTCACCATGTCAAAATTCTAGCAAGATGGAATGCAGAAAGCATCTTCAGCCCAACCAACTCAACATGAGAGAAAGAGCAATACCTAAGGGAATATATTTGAAATATATATATATATATATATATATATATATATATATATATATATATATATGTATGTGTGTGTGTGTGTGTCAAAAGCTACCCAAAGGTCGTTTCTTTAGCAACAATGGGCCGAAATCCCAGGATAAAACATTCTGTTTCTAAATCATATCGATCTGTTTTAACTATGAAATCAGAAAATTCCCATTTTACACGCAAATTAGTTTTCAGCAAAACTCAACTCGAAGCTGGGCTGGTTGACTCTTTTCAAGACAAAACATCCTGTTTCTAAATCAACATATCGAATCTGTTTCAGCCATATGAAATCAGGAAATTCCATTTTACATAAATTAAGTTTTCGACAAAACCCCTCATCTCAAGCTGAACTGGATTTGACTCTTTTCAAAGATTTCGAGGCATCAAATTCCATTTTCTCTCAAACACACAATTAGGCATTGACCGAATTCACAATAATCCTGACACCTCAATCCATCTAAGAAATCCACATCAAACCTAAGCCGATGCATCGCAAGCCCAAATTCAAACCCGTTCAATGAATTGAATCGATTACGATAACACAAGAAATCAGTATGGAATATGAATACTTGAGCTTCAATGCTCCCAATAAACGACTCACAGAGAATGCGGAAACACGAGCTACCTGAAAGATCCATGAAAACCATTATTGAATGCCGAGAAGCAGAAAACAAAACAAAACTAGGCCAAACCTAGAAGAGAAGGCAGTGGGATAACGCCAAGAACTGGTGCTGTTACCGGAATACGGTCCTGGAGGAGGCACTTTCACTGATCTCTGTTTCAATAGTGAGAAAGAACTCAGAAGATGATGACAGCAGCCTTCTTTATTCCTAGCCCTAGGTGATAAAGACTTCAGACCCCCTTAGCCAGCCCAAAACGCTGCGTTTTGATGTGTGTTGCCGAAACGGCGAAACATCAAAACATGAATTTGATATTCATAATTTTAAATTAGATATTCATAGGCCGTACTTCAAAATCGGTGCAGGCTGTCGGGCCGTCACTGAGAAAACTGGGCTTAAGCTCCAAAATCTCTATTTTTTTATAACTTAAAGCCGGCGAGACCTCGCCTATCTTAGTCTTTGAAATATTGAGTGTTAAGATGAGTTAGGCGCGAGTTAATTCCCAATTTTGATAAATAATTAGTATGTTTATTTAAACTCGTTTTATTTGTTTATATCTACGATATATAAGAATTTAAAATTAAAAAATATATATGTAAAATTTTAAGGTATTTTGATAATAGTTGATATTTTCCATGATGAAATCAAACATGTGAAAATCATTTTTGTTTGGAACCTGAAAAGTATTAGCAAAGAAAAAAATACTAAAAAATTGATTTTCTCATTTGTTTGATTTCACCGTAAAAAATATAAAAAAAATCAAATCAAATATAATCAAAATTCTTTAAAATTTTATATATTTTTAAACTTTCTAATCATATATAATATAGAAAAACAAATTAAATGAGTTTGAATAAACTATACTCATAAATAATTTATTAAGTTTTAAACATAATTTTTATTTTCCTTTTAAATTTTATTTTCTTCCACTTTCTCATACTTTCTTCCCCAATGCTTTTCGGAGTTCCAAGCCGGAGCCTCTCAAATTTGAAAAAAAAAAAAAAAAAAAAAAAAGGTAAGAAAAACAGCACACAAATTAAGAAAACAACAAGCATCTCTCTTCACCTTTTCCATTTCTTTTCCATTATTCCACTTTTTATCTCTAAAAACCCCAAAAATACTTTTCTATCTAGACACTTCTTATATTCTTTATTCTTATCCAATCTAAATCTTAATTAAGTTATAACAAGTATAATCAATGTATAAAAAATAATTGAATAAAGTAGTGAGATAAAAAGAATTATAATCAAGAATATATATAATTAAATTAAAGTTCTTTCAAAAAAACAAAAGAATAATTAAAGCATGAAAGTATTATTGAAATATGGTCTAAGCTATTAAACATTTCCAGCAAGTATATATTCACCATCCAATTAATAAATATTCTATGCTTTTACAAAAATAAGTAACAACCCTTCTATGCTCCTAGCAATGAAATCTAATAATAAGTGTTAACTTTTTTTCCCCTGTAACTTAATTTATAAATTAAAATATTCAAAATTATATAATATGAGAGTAAAGTCATGAACCATGAAGGTTAGCTCGGTTGATCTAAGGTGCGGGATTTAGCTGATGATCGCTGGTCGAGTCGCTTAGGGTTATTGGGGTTTCTTTCGTGGTGATTAAGAGCGCCATAAGATTAGTCGAGGTGCGTCTGATACAACGACATCGCGATTATAAAAAAGCTATGTATGGGAGTAAAGTTAGAACAAGCTTGGGGGTTGAATCAGTCTGAGATTCTATTGTGAAAGGTCAAGTGATAAAGGAATAGGATGAGACGAATGTGAGAGTATGGATCGAGATCTCGTAAGCAATGGCTTCTTCTGATGTAATAGGGTCTCCTAATGGGCCGAGTTGGGGTTTGCATTTTTTAAAGCCGTGGCCTAGCTTCGTAGGCCTTATCTTGGCGGGAGCTTAAGACAAGTCAGCTATAGCGGAAACTTGTTAGTCACATGAATTAAACCATTTTTTTAAATTATAAAAAACCTCCCATAGCTTAAAATTTAATCACGGACTAAATTATACACATATTCGAGTTATATTTTAACAAAATGCGTATTATAAATAGAGTTACATATATATATATATATATATATATAAAAAAAAAAAACATTAGAATTTTAGGATCGGAGTACAGCACTTGAAAGCGCAAAATGGCGAAATAGGCTTCTTCTTAAAACTGGCTCGAGGTGGGTTGGGCTGAGAAGCGGGCCTTAGTAGCAGGGGAACTTTTGGAGACCCAAGTAATATGATAATAAAGTGAATAAAATATATATATATATATATTTGAAAAGAATTTTCCACTAATTATGAAAAAAAAAAAGCCTTTCTCCATGGACTCACACACGTGTGAAGGTGGAAAATAACATATTCTCACTTTATTATTAGTATGGAAAATGGGTGAGTGTCCATGTGAATAGAGTAAGAAGGAAGAATCGGTTTGGATGGATGGATGAGATAGAGTAGAGAGATGTATATCGCTTTCTTTTCATGTCATATGTTTGTTACCCATTTCTCTTGTGCCTACCTCCCTCACCATCAATTATCAAACACAACCTCCAACTCAACAAAAATAAATAATAATAATTCCCAGACATTTTTCATTTTGAACCAAATCAATGTCTTTTTTATTTTAATATCCATTTCATTTATAGCATCGCCCCATTATTTTTATTTAGGGGTGCTGTTTAAGATTTACCCAATTTTTAGAGGTTTGAGCAAATATTTTTGATATTTTGATCGAGTTTGGGTTAAGTTAAGTTTGTGATTCATAATTTAGGTTCTGCTATCAAAGTATTAAGATCGATAAGCTGATTCGCATGTCAGTTTTATAAAGTATTTGGTAAAGGCAATAATCGCATTAAATGCTGTGTAGGTTTGAGCTGTCATGGTTGTTTCTTTTTCATTTTTTTAAGATAAGAAAATTTGAAGAAAAAAAAAAAAAACATTTGCCGTCTTTCTAAGCTTTTCTCTCTCATTTTGTTAACATTCGATTTTAAACAAAGATTCTTACAGATTTTGTTATCATTAACGATATGAAATCAGCATGTGCACGCTATATTTACATAATTTTATTTACCGATAAAGTGATTATTACATAAAATATTGATTTTAATTTCACTTTCGTGTTTTGTTATAGTGCATGCTGACGTTTAGTTTGTTTCTCTTTGTCTGACGGCTTTTTATCTTGCTTGTGTAACTGCTTGTAGTAAGTGATCGAAGCTTAGAAAAACGTATTCGATTAGATAAATATCAAAATCGAATCGCCAAATATGTTATAAGGCTTTGAGTATATATGATGTCCATAATGCATTTATAGAATTATAAAAAACTTTAATAAATTTATTTATTGTGCTATTAATATACTTAATATTATTCTCTTAAAAAAAACATAATCCACGGTTAAGTAGATTCTCCAAAAAAAAAAAAAAAAATCCATTGTTAAGTGAGAAAATAAAGGTCATATTGTGGGCCCCACTGGACCAACTCATATGTGTATGCCGCTTTCCCAAATTGAATTTGGTCAAAATTTTGTTATAATTTGACTTTAGGGTGGCTTTCACATTGAACAAGATTCTATTGGTCTTTGTGGGAAGACTTTCATTTCCATTTTTATTATTTAATTATGAGATAATTTTAGGATTTTTTTTTATTTAATTATGAAAATAAGATCGAGTCTATTAAGATTTATTCGATAATAACTTTTGAGATTTTGCCTTAGGATTAATAAATATGCACATGTGTAATGAGGAAAGAAAGGAGAAAAAATAATAAAATTTTATAAAGTTTTTTATTATTTATCTTTTAAAATTTTATTTAAATGTTATATGATTAAATGATAAATTTATGTGTTGTTTTTATTAAAAAAAAAACTTATTATTGATAATAATAGTATATATTTAACGTTAAAAGAAAATTTGATAGTAAAATTAAATTTATTATTGAAAAGTAAATTTTGATTTATTATTAAAATTCATGTTAAGTTGTTTACATTATATTTCTTAGATTGTTTAAAAAACATTATAGTTTATATAATTTTTTAAAATTCATCGTGATAATGGTTAATGAATATATTGAAATTTTTATTTTATTTGTATTTATATTAAATTGGTACATTGATGACAGTGTTTTGTTCTAAATTAAAAATTATTTATTATTATTATTAATGAATGCCACTTTGAGAATAAAATCCTAGGGTAATCGCAAGAAAAAAAGGAAAAAAAAAAGATGATACTTACAATTCAATAGTTGTTTCTAATCTTTTCAATAGTTTAAAATTTTATCATATTAACTATATTAAAAATATTTTTCTAAAAATTATTATCATATTATTATTTTAGATTTTTTTCCTTTATAAAAATAAACATCGGGATAATTATATTAAATATTTTTGATTTAGTAGATGAGATTTTTTTTCATTTAAAATCACTTTTATTTTTCATTATATTATCGAAATATCATTCAAAACATCCATTTTTTTATTGGGGTACAACTGCTGATCGTTAGGTTAATTAAATTTCTTTAAAACGATTTTTTTTTCTTTTGTCTTTTGTGTATTGTTTTCTGTGAAAATTGAAAACCACTAATTAAAATAGTTTTTACCCATCTTACGAAGGTATACAGAGAGGGAAAACCCGGGGTTGAAAATAGTTTATTATATTATAACTAAAAAGTTTAACAGTAAAAAAAACAGTTTAACTGTAAACACTCTCAAATTCATAAATTTATTTGGATTTGATTTGCATTTAAGGATAATCTAAAGTCAAGGAGAAAGAATTTTATTTAGTGTAAATATGTGTTTTTATTTTATAAAATAAAAATAATATTTTATTTATTTTCCATTCAATAGAAAATAGTTATTGGGTAGGAGGCTATATCACCAGTGGTGACACAAACTTTCACCGTCAGACCTAAGAGACTCGCCTCTGTGGACTTTGGAAGGCCTCTCTGTCTCTCTTTGCTCTCTGTTTCTTCTTCTTCTTTGTCTTCTTCCTTCTTCCAGCCGACCTTGGGGAAGCTTCAAGAAGTTTCCGTTCCGTCTCACGCTCAGGTGAAACCTATTCTCTGTCTGGCATCCCAGCACTTTAGAAACCTGTCGGTTTTCTCCTAAAACCCTTCAAAAGCCTATTTTTGTTCATAAAGGCCCCATCAATATCAGCCTTCTCATGGCGGAAGACTCGCTTTTGTCTGCTCCTCGAGATCCTATCTCCGGTGTTGCCTGCAAATAACGCTGACCCGGACGGTTGCTCAGCGGATACGACAGCCCAGAAGAATGCGGCGTCACGTCAGCATCTTCGGCGACGGAAAGCTTCCAGAGGCTCTCTGTTATCTCGCTCTTTCATGCGCTCCAGCATCGGGGACAGGAGGGTGCCGGGATCGTCTGCCGTCAACAACAACGTTCTTGGTCGGTCACCGGCGTTGGCCCCTCCCGTCTCCGATGTGTTCAACCAGTCCAAACTGGAACCTTCCGGGAGAATCCGCAATAGGGCATGTCCGTTACTCCACCGCCGGTTCCTCCATGCTCAAAACGTCCAACCCTTTGTCGCCGGATACCGATTCGGCTCCGTCAGAGTTGCCCTGGCATGTTTGGTGAATTACCGGTCCTCCGGAGCGAAACTGGAAGATAGCGGCTCGATTTTCAATACCACTTCCCGTGCAAAGGTCGTTCTCCACGCTATTGCGATTTCAAAGGCGAGACCTTTCTTCTTGAGGATTGTCGATGCTTGTGAACAGCTTCAAGGGGCTTATTCCATGGTGTTCTTAACAGAGGACAAACTGGTTGCCGTTCGAGACCCATTTGGGTTTAGGCCATTGGTTATGGGAAAGAAATGGCGCTGTAGTTTTTCGCCTCACAAAAACGCCCTCGATTTGATCGAAGCTACATACGAGAGAGAAGTATATCCAGGCGAAGTATTGGTGGTTGATAAAGATGGGATTCAATCCCTCTGTCTGATGCCTCACCCAGAACCGAAAAAATGCGTATTCGAGCATATATACTTCTCCATGCCGAATTCAGTTGTTTTCGGTAGGTCAGTGTATGAATCTCGGCGAGCATTCGGCAAAATTCTCGCCACAGAAGCTCCGGTTGACTGCGATGTTGTGATAGCAGTGCCAGACTCAGGGGTGGTGGCTGCATTAGGTTTTGCAGAAAAAGCAGGGGTGCCATTTCAGCAGGGTTTGATAAGATCACACTATGTAGGAAGAACATTCATTGAGCCATCACAGAGGATTAGGGACTTTGGAGTGAAGCTCAAGCTCTCTCCGGTCCGGGCCGTATTGGAAGGAAGAGGGTTGTGGTTGTGGATGATTCCGTGTAAAGGGGCACAACTGGCCCGAAGAGTGTTAGGTTGATTAAGGAGTCAGGGGCTAAAGAAGTTCATATGCGAATCGCCAGCCCCCGATTATTACATCTTGTTACTATGGAGTTGACACACACCAAGTCAGAGGAATTGATATCCTAATAGGATGAGTTTGGAGGAGCTTAGGGAGTTTATAGGGTGCGATTACGCTCGCTTTCTGCCAATTGATAGTATGAAGAAGCTGTATGATAGGATGCGGAATTTTTTTGTTATGCTTGCTTCTCTGGGAACTATCAGTGCTACCTACAGAGCTTAAAGTGGGTTGGTGATTTTCTTGATGATGGATTGAATTCTAGTCTGGAATTCATCGATGGAGGTTGGGTTCAAGCATCTAGGAATCAGGTGGCTCAGAAAACAGTTAGCAGTTCCTGATAGTAATGTTTGCTCTTGCTCTGCCTCCATTTCACAGGATTGTGAAAATGCTCAGATTGACAGCGATTTTGAAAGAATTTGTATGGCATTGGTGAGTGAGGGTTGTCTGCAATGCAATGTTCTTGAGTTCTTTGGAGAAACCAGTTCCAAATTTAAAAAATCTATACAATCACTGTCTACTCTAATGTTTTTGCTTGATTGAAATGATATTGATTTAGGTTTACTTTCTCTATCTTACTGATGAAAATGTTGGGGTTGGAGTTGAAACTTTAGTTCCACCTTTAGTATGGTTGTGTCTTGTGCTTTATATAATCGATGCAGTTCCTGTTTTTCTGTATGTTCTGATTGTTCAAACATTCATCATTGGACCAATGCTATATGAAATCACAGACTTAGATTCCTTAATTTATGGTGAAAGATTCAGCACAATAATATGGTCTCTGAATGGTGTAGATCCAGGACTTCCATTTTTAGACTGTCTAAAGGGCAATTCTGCAGATTTCACATGATTCCATTTCAAGCAATTCTTTTCTTTTCTTTTCTTTTCTTTTCTTTGGTGAATGAAACTTTTAGTCACTGGGGGGAAAGTCTTAAGGTTGCTTGTTTCAGACATTAAAGTTACTGAATCTTGTTGCCTGGAAAGCCAATGAATACATAGAAGGTTTTGTATTTGAGTGGCCATGTCCATGTGGGTTAACTGACAAGTATAATAAGCAAAAACCCAAAAAAAAAAGAAGAAATTTAGGGCATGTTTGATTTCTGTTTTTAAAAACTGTTCTGGAAAACAGTTTTTGAAAACATGGAGAACACCACCATTTTGTTGTTTATTGAAAACTGTTCTTTTTATCTGAATTTAGTATTTTCTCTGTTTTCAGAAACAAAAAAATTTGGAAGCAAATGTGTGTCCGCCCTTGTTTTTCATGACCTGCTTTTGTTTTTGAAGACGAGAGAAAACGAGTTTTAAAAAGCGAGAGAGCCGGCTTAATTTGCAGGAAAACGAGAAAGCATGGAAGACGTGATGTTTGGTTTTAGTGTGTTTTTGTTAACTAAAAACCTGAAATTCAAATAACAATAAAGAGTTTTTGAAAAAACATGTAAAAAAAGTAGTGTTCTTCGTGTTTTCAAAAAACTGTTTTCAAGAACAGTTTTCAAAAACAGGAACCAAACTGTTTTTGAAGAGGATATTTTGGAAGATTACTAGGAGACAGGTTTGTTTAGCAACAGCCACAGCCGTATAAGCTTACCATTCACGCTGTTGTGAACCTGAATCTTGGACTTGGTTCTTTTTTTCTCTCTGCTTTACTGTCTTTTGGGTGAGCCTAGGGTTTATGTGAGCATGCATTTGCACAAGTTGATGAAGATGGACTAATTTGAAGCTTTCTTTATCATGACGGTACAGATTTTTATCCAGATTCTTGGAAAGTTAAAGTTCATAAACCTGATATGCTTTTTTACAGCATAAATAGATCATTTGTTGAAAGAAAACAAGGAATGCAATTACTTTGGTTGAGAATCATTGAGAGAGATGATGGAAGTCTGTTGTTCTCTCTGTGTATTTGCAGGTCATCTATTATCTTTTACATTTTTACAACTCTAGTCAAAAGGAGTTCTTTTGTTTATTTAATTTTTTACTGATTTTAAAGCATCAGGTTGATGGATATATGATGCAAAAGATATAGAAGAAGATGGTGACAAAAACAATCCAGGTAATGTCTTTAGTGCAAGGGGAATCATTGTCATTTTCTTATTCAATTTTGAATGGGTTTTGGATTTGATTTTTGATAGGTGTGTATTGACTGTGTTTAACAAGAAGAAGGATTTTCATTTAGTTGAAGTAATAATTGACAAGAAGCCATTTACAAATATGATGCACAAGCTTCCAAAGGCTATGCAAATTACTCTTACAAACTTTGTTAAGAAAGAAGAGATATCTTTTACAGGATACATAATTTTTATATTAGGATATTATAAATATTCCATTTGACAATATTTATGATTAAAATATTTAAACTCCTTTTTTCAGTTTTTGGTTTTTTTAAATATACTCAAGTTTTAAGGTAGTAAGCTAGCTTCGTTAAAGAAATTTCGAGCATGAGGCTATCTCTCACTTGTCATTTGCTGTTTTATAAGCATGTTATTCAAAATATGAAAAATAATTTATACAAATATGTATAGGAATAATGTTTTTATCTCATGACCAATCAAATATGAAACAGGATATCATTATTCCTTCTCTTATCCTATTTCTTACTATATTTGACCAACCAAATGTCTTTTGGGGTTACTATATAGGAATCCCGGGTTCGAGTTCTAGGGAACAGTTTACTACTATATTTAAAAAAATGATTTAAGCATCTTAAAATAAAGGAAAAGATATAAACAATGTGAGACAAAGACTCGTTTACGAGACAGCGGGGAAAGCTGAACCTCTTGAGATTAATGATAAATCCCACCTATAATAATATTTTCTTAAAAAAACTTAAAGTTTATATCTATACTAAATTTAAATGGTAAATAACATATAGTTTTATAAAAATGTTAAAAGTTAATATGCTGAATCATCTGTATTCATAAAAAATTGAAACATACATATAATAATAGTACAGATTTGGGATTTTTCTTTTTCCTTCGAGATTGGTTGAGAAAATGTATAAATATATAATAATTTAAAATGGTGCATTAAGAACTTAGATGTCATGTAGTAACCGACATTCTATTAGAAAGGAAACGGTTTAAAAAGATATGTGCATTTGCTGGAATTAAAAACAGATTAATTAGAGTAAAGATTTGTTTTTTGACTTTTTATTGGAAGCAAAAATAACTTTTGAGGTGGTTGTTTTTTAACATTTTATTGCTAAATTTTTTAAACACACTGAATACAAAACGTCTAAATATTTGATTTTTACTTTTTCTTAATGCTTTTTTAATGTTTTTCTATTAGAAAAAAACTAAATGTTAAAATACGAAAATCATATATCTTGTAATCCTAGTGAAACTCTCGTCATCCCTTTAATGCAAATTAATGAAATTATATGTATTTGTAATTTTTTTTATGTAAAAATTAATTGTCTCAAAATCTGGGCCAAATTAAAATTTTAATTTTTATAGAAAAAACAAACAGTTAAATATTTGAAAATCTATTTAGTATTCAAAACAAAAGTTAGTAAAAGAACAGACATCACCTTACATCGTTATTGAAACCTCCCATCATCTTAAATATATAAACAAAAATCCCAACTAAGAAGTAAGAACCACAAGAACAAGTTTATAAAATCAATTATTTTCATAAAATTCATTAAATAATGGAACAACATTTCAAAATTCCTAGGACGAATCAGCAAAAGATTCTCAACTGATATTTTCAGTGATACATTATCATAAAAAGGAATGTTAGTATTTTCTAAAATTGGAAAATAGACAGTAAGGTTCTGGAGTTGAAGGAATAACCTGCTTCCACTGTGTTGATAGTATAGTTTAACACATCCGTCGGATTCTTTTCCGTTATTGTCGGCGGCAGCGGCTGGTTCCAGCAAAACCCATCAGATTAAAGTGAAGAAAAATCTCCAGAAAACAAATTATTGTGTGGTTGATACCATAGTTTTTGATCGAAATCACCGATGAGATTAACCATTTTCTGCTCTATCATAAGCATTCGACTTGTGCTTTGGTGCAAATGTGAAGCCTGGAGGAACCTTGCCAAGCAACATCTCAGAGATTCGAATCTGCAGAAGTGTTATTATGATGAGTGAAAGATGAGTCAGTTGATTTGGGAGAGTGATGTTAGGGAGGGTTCATTATACTGTTAATCAGAGCGGCATGCCAATCAGCTCTAGGAATCAGGGACGCCATTAGAGTCTCGAGTCATCACGACCAAAGTAGGAGGTGGCGCCAGTTCAGTTGTTATTAGGATAACATCTAAGAGACCTACAGGGACGTATCTGTATGTGTAGCTAAGCCATTCCAACAAGAAATGCCTCGTTGTCTCGACTCCTGCAGACATATTTGCCCAAAAATAAATCAACAGTTTAGATATCATAACAATAATCTGATTCTACACCAGGTTCATTAATTGCAACAGAGGCTTCTAACTCTCTCTCTCTCTCTATATATATATATATATATTCATCCTGTAAAACCTTTCTAATAACCCTTTTGTCAAGTTCTATACACGACTTATTCTATCCATGAGCTAATAAATCCATTTTCTTAGTTGATTTTCTTTATATTGAATGTTTTTAATCGATCTAACTGCGATGATTTTCCTTTCTTCACAGCTTTTTGCGCTATATCTTTGATGTAACTGTCATTGTTTTATCTCTTCATTTGTTCATCACTATTTGTCTATTATTTCTCACAAAGTGTATGCTATTTCAATGAGTTGGTTGAGGGAATGAACTGAAATTTGATCATTTGAATGTTGGGAGTTCAATATAATTTCTGTTTGCTAATGAAGTTAATGGGTATTTAATTTTGTGATTTGAGTAGTTTAAAGTTTATATGAACCTTAGTTAGGGAGTGTTGACTCATCTGGATGTCATTTACGTTGACTAAACTAGTTAGAAGTGCTGGGCATCCATTCATGAGGGCGAAGGAATTGAGGTAGTAATTAGCTTTTCCATGTGAACCATTGTAAAAATATTTATTTAACACCAGGGCAAGTAATTTCAAACTTATGGATGAAACTAGAAATACAGTCTCCACTAAACAGCGATTCAAAAGAAAATGTCATTTTACCTATAATCAGCTACAAAGTAATTCATTTATCCACTCAATAGAAGAATAAGTCATGAAAACAAATATCACACACCAACTTTTTCTTTTATTACTATGGGTAAAAAAAAATTCCCTTTTTCTGTCTAGCTTGCGAGTTGAACCTAGAATCTTCCATAACCCCATCCTATCCAGAAAAGCGGACTGAAGGGCTAACCTATAATTTTATATTTTATATTTTTGATAAATAAGGGGCTAACTTATATAATTAATGAACATCACATACCTTTTGTGTCAGAGCACAATGTTCAAGGCCACCTTACATAATCCTTTAAAATATTCAACCTTTCACCAGAACTGATATCCCAGTGTCTCTGTTCTTTGATCTCTGTAAATATCCAAGGCTGCAGAGTACAAACAATAATCAGAGGCTATAAAATTATCCTCCTAAAAAAATCATAACAGAAAGGTTAGTAGGCATGTGGGATGATATAAAGTTTGGAAATAAAAAAAAACAAGTGTAAATCAAGAACAATCACAGGAAGCAAAAAGCTCTGCATGACGAACCTTAACTAAAGCCCCTCGAGCAATCATGCATGTTGAAAGCTCAGGACAGGCTGATTTGTGCTTGTTCCAGTCTAAATATGAAAAGATGTCACCATTTCCCTGGACTTGCAGAGAATCAGGAGCTTTCGCGCACACTGATATATGTCTCCCCATTGTGAAGAAGCTTGCTATAGCGTTGCTGGCCCGTGAGCGACCATATGGTTACCGCACTGGCTCCCCATTGACCAATATCTGCAACTAATGAATCAACTCGATTTCGCCCTTCTAAAAAGCCTGTTCGCACCTGTTGTGAAAAAAGGAAAAAAAAAACACTACAGTATAATAATCTCCAATGAGTTTGATAAAAAAAACGATAAAAATGTTCAAATTAGAAGTGAAAAAGTAAATCTTAGGTCCAAAAATTCAGCTAAGATGAATGCATTATCATCGCAAGAATTCCACAATTACAATTTTCAAAATCACAAGACAGACAAATAAAACTAAGCGTGAGTTTCCAGTTAAAAAATGTCTACCAGCAAAGAAGTTATGTAATTATTTTTACAAGCATCAGCATAGTGTTAAAGATGCTATCAATTACCTTGATAGTTGGGGTCTGTCCACTATGCCTGACTGCTTCTACAATGTGTGTTTCATTCGCATTGGCCGTAGAAGAGCGGATCAACACCCTTGTTAACAACAATATCTATCGGGCAGCCCATGTTTATATCAATGAAGTCCACTTCACACTCTTGGTCTATAAGTTCAACAGCGCGTGCCATGATCTAGGGATAGCCTTACATATTTGTACACCAAACAAATGCTCTTCTGAATGCCCCGCCTCAACAGCGCCCATTCTGAGAAACTTGACCCTATCCCAAAACAAAATTGTGGATTGAATTTGATACATTGATCCTAATCAAAGCAAGCCCCCTACCTGCCTTTTCATGCATCACATTAAAAAAAAAAAACACAACAACAACAGCAATAACCCAATTTGTTTCACCAGGTTCAATGATCTATGTGAATCAAGGTTTTGGTGCACTGTTTTCTTGGCAGTTGATAACAAAAAAATTAGATTATTACCAATTAAAAAAACCACCATGTGCATGAAAGTACTATATTCTATCAGTATGCTGCATGGTGGAAGACATTATTTTTCTCAATATGACATCAGCATGAGAATGAATACTAGTCTTACGCTAAACAGTTAAAGACAGAAAACCAACAAAAACCCAAGATAGCCATCCCATTTAGGTTAAGGAAAAGTATGAACCTCTGAATGCATGCTAAAAGGTTTTCACTTACACCAGGCAAATAGCCATCATATTTTGAATGGTGGCATCTAACTTTCTAGGTAAAACTCAAAGGTCAGACAGAAAGTTATGTGCTTGTAATATATGAAAACAGAGACTATTTGTGAATGACTTTTGCACTAAAGTGACAGCCCACTAGAATAACTTTCAAACTAGTGTAGCATATGTGATATTTTACAACCCAGAAAGTTTTAGATTAAAAATTGAGTTGTAAAAAGTTTACCACTAGCTGTGATGATAATTCTATCATCAAAATTGTAAATATCGGTGTTCAAAACAATCAAATACCTGCAAGAGATTAGTGCACATTGCCATTTCCCCACATGTTACATCAGCTCCCAACATCTTGCAAACCCGTCGGAAAGGAAGATTCCCAACAGTGGTTAGAGGTGCAAGGTACAGCTTTTCTCTAAAATCAATAAGCTTCTTCTCACGTGGGTGCAATTTTAGGCTGCCATCACTTTCAGTAAAAATATTATCAGGCGTTGACTCTGGTTCAATTTGGGCATGGCTTTTGCCCAAATCTTCGTCCTTGAGAGCTGCATCTGCAGCAATACACACAAGCTAACTCATATAGACCACAAATGCACAACAATAAGTAAACACCCAAGAGAAATATAGGTCCCACTGAGGAGAGAAGTTAGGATAACGATTATCTTCCTTCCCAGTGCAATACTCCTCATCAACTGCAGATTTTGCTTTCTTCGGTAGATTCTAGGTTCATCATCTCTTCGCAATTTGGAGAGCCACTCTACTTTATTATCTGAGTCAGTGGCCATATCACCACAACTATTATCATTAATCGCATGATTACAATTTGAAACTGTCAGATCACCTTCCTCTTTATCTTCGCATGCCTTAATTTTTGAATTGGCCTTTCCCTGACATAAAAATAAGAAGGTAAATGGAATGGATAAAGGTAAATATTTAAGGACTGCACCAAACAACCTCTGCACAATTCAATCTCAAGATGGGCAAGAAAAACAGAAGGAATATGCAAAAGATATCTAAAACCAGAACAACGGTTTAAAATTGAAAAGAAATGCAACCGTACTTGTGGGAAATAATGGTTTAATAGTGAAGCATCCATCCAAGTGGACATTGAATTAAATCACAATGTCAAATTTGAAAGAACCCAGTCCTGTTCCTAATAGCATTTAAGGAAAGTCTTATTTTCATTTTTCATTTAAACTTGTAAATTGACAGATTTCAAAAGATGATCTGTTTCTGAATGTGCAGATTTATGGTAACCATTCCAATCTAATGTTAATCAACAAATTTATTCATACATGGGAACAGAAAGAACAGGTTTAACTACCATGGCCCTCAGAATAAACTCCTGAAGCTGAATTAAACCAGCAACCAAGACGAACTACAAAAAAAGCATAAAACTGAACCAAAAACCAAAGAAAGGAAGCCTATAAACAATCAAGACATAAATGGTGTAGCAAAAGACTTCAACTTGTGTTCATAGGCAGGTAGAGATATAGGATACTATATGTTCATACCAGAAGTCCAAGAAGTTTAAGTTTAGCATCTGCCTTGGGAACCTTTTCTTGTTTTTCCACAAAAGCTTCTGAACGCTTTGTTCAGTCCATTAATTTTCAGAGTTTTCTTCTGAAGATTCAAACTTCCCAGCAGCAACACCATCTTTATGAGTACCAGAAAGAATACATGCCAAACCATAAGGGCATGCTCTGTCAGCACTAATTGAATGGACAGTTTCCACTCTAGATCAGCAGGTTTTCTACATTTACGAAACAAGTCATCACAAGGTTGAGTCAAACAATATAATATGTTCCACGCCTGAAAAATCATTCCAACTAGATAAAAATAAATATAGGCATTTTCAGTACCTGAGCTATAACCTTCAAGTCATGGCTGAGGCGGCAGTTTCATTATAAGGACATGCACTAGCATTGCCCGTCTTTGCGATCTCGGGACAGAGATTTAGGGCTGATTTTTGCTCCTGCAAGGTTAGAATTCCTCCCTTGCAGTTAGATTACAAATCAAAAGCTTATCCAACCAACAAACAAGAAAAAAATTCCCAAAAAATTAGAAGCCCAAGGGCACGGAACTTAAACACAAAAGCCACAAAACAAGCACTCAGAAGCCGCTTATTTCTTTCACAATCGTTTTCAGGAAAACCACTAATTCGCAAACCCAGGTGAAATTTCCACATTTAATAACCCTCATTGCAATAGTTCAAGACGAGTAACAATTAACCCCATATAAACCAATTCTTCAAGCAGTATAATATCATGGCTAAATTGCTGAATGCTGTTTCTGGAAAATGTATTCAAACTTGAAAGTTTCTCGAAATCTTCGTAACTTATATCTGAATTCCTAATTGGCGGAAAGAAAGTTCGACACCGGAATTTCCGCAAAGGACCTTTCCCTCATATTCCATTCAGCCCAACTGTTTCCAAATTCCAAACACAAGAGCACAGAACAAAATATACATTGATGGACCATGATACAGCTCTCATACATATACACTGAATCACATTCTCAACAAAAACGAAGTTTTAACTATATGAAGTTTCAGAGAGAGAGAGAGGACCTGGCGGCGTTCCCGTTTAAGCTGGCGTTTGGATTTCTTCTCCTTGACGAGTGTTGAAGGAGTGGACTTGGAGTCGGAAACGACGTCGTTAGAAGGCCTGACGGGGGGAGGACGAAGGAACTCTCTCTTCACAGGAGCTATGGCCTTGGCAACAAGCTCTTCTGGTGTTTTCTCCACTCTCTCTGTAGCCTTCGCTCCTTCGACAGGCTCTACCGATGACTCGTCCATGGATCAGGTCGACTCGGTTCAGTGAACTTTGCGTGCTTTATCAGCTACGTTTTTAGGGTTTCCATTGGGGTTCGATACCGGTTAGCTTTGTTTCAAAGACGATAAAAAGATAAATGTAAACGAAATCGAAACGCTGCGTTTTGATTCAAACATAACAGAAACGCATCGTTTTGATTGGGAAAAACATTTTATGAAAATAACCATGTCAGAAGTGGGATTTGAACCCACGCCCTCTCTCGAAGACCAGAACTTGAGTCTGGCGCCTTAGACCACTCGGCCATCCTGACTTATTTTTTTTATTTTTAGAATATTGTATTTATTGTTTTCAATAATAATTAATTGTTTTTTTAAATAGATAAATTTATTATTTTGGGTGTAATAAAAATTTTAGAGAATGACACAACATATAAGTCAATAGCAAAAAGGATAGGCTTAAGGCTTACTCTTGATAATCCAAAAATAACTTAATCTTAAGATTTTAGATAGTAACGTATTAGCCAGTATGATTTGATCGATAATCGTATTATTGGATGCCGTCTGGCAAGAAGAAATTGCTTAGTGACGACGATTACATAGCAACAACAGTTAATGATAAAGCAGCGGCTATGATAGATCGACAATAAAAACATGAAATCTTTAAAGACGGCCCCGTATCGATGTAAAGCCCATTTGTTTTATTAAAAAAGAAAAAAACATATATAAGGAAAACATGATGAAATGGGTGATTTAAATGTCAATTATAGAAACACATCTCCCTTTTAACAAGCAAGGCGCAGAAAAGAGCAAAAAATGGAAAAAGAATTTAGGTTTTCCAAGAGAACACTTCCTTGCATTTTCTTTTTGAAATTATTAGTTAATTTGTGAAAAGATGAATAGACTTTCCTATAACGTAAATAAATGTCAAGAAAAAAGAAAGATTTGAAATGGTAGATGCCTTTTCACTTTGTAATAAGATTAACTTATTCATTAATCTTTAAAGTGGTGGTGGTGGTGGTGGTGGTAATGGTAATGGGAGTAAAAAGCACTTTAATGAAGTAGAAGAAAGGCATCTGGAAAAGTGAAGACAATCTATATCTCCATCTCCATCTCCTTTCAGCAGTCCCATAATCTATATGAAGTGAAAGCAGTCAGTCATTAGAGTCATTCCCATTTGGAAACTTATGAGACTAAAAAATGTCTTCAAAAGCATTGGTGTGACAGCAATTTAAGTTTGGTAAAGAGAGAGATATAATATCGACATCTTTTTTTGAATCAAACACCCAACCAATCCTCTTAGAATGTATTCCACTTTATCCGATAACATGAATCTGACGCGAATAATAATAGTATTAAAATTATGAAATTTAAAACGCAGCCAATTGGTAATTCAATAATACGACAAGTTTTATCACATTTATTAATTTGATAATTTGAATTAATATGAATTATAATTAACCTATCAATATTTAACATAAATAACATATTAAAAATATTAATCTAAATTAAGGTTTTAATTTACATAATAATTAAATGGATTAATTCGAATCGATTTCATATTATGTGGATAATGCAGTATAACGAATTTATGAAAGCGGGTTATACGAATCGGCAATAGATTTGACACGAGAAACGTGTAAAAAGCGTATCCAACATCATGTTGGGTCGTGTCAAATTTGTTAATTGCCTGTATATGAGAGGACTTAAATTTGTTTTGCAACAGACTTTACTGAGACAGAGAAACAAATATGAAACAACAAAGGGGGGAAGAGTTCGATTCAACTCTTCTACTGTCTTATCTTAACATAAAAAAATATAAGAAAACATGTCTAAACAAATGTTTACATTCCCCAATATGGTTTTATCTACCAGAGATAAATAACAACTATAATCATGATAAAAATTAAATATCAAATACCTGTATATGACTTCATAACTTTTTTAAGTCTGGACTTGTAGAGAGACTACTAGCACAACTTAAAAAGAAGAAAATGGATGACTTTCGTGCATATATATGGATGCACAGACCCAACCAAGGCAAGAAGACACAAGGAAGAACTAATGAATAAAGGCATCAAGGGTGAGAGTAAGGTAATTATGAAAATATTGAGAGTACCCTATGTGGGTGTTATGATGATGATGATGATGATGATTCAAACAACACATTCCCTGAAGAAGTCCCCGGTCGATGATTCCCATCTTTTTTAGAAATCCTACTGGTTCAATTCGTGCTTTGTAGTTGTTGTGTTGTCATTCTGCTGCTGCTGCTGTTGTTGCTGTTGCTGCTGCTGCTGCTGCTGCTGCTGTTGTTGCTGCAACTGCTGATGGTGGTGGAGATGGAAGATTTGTGGGTTTACAGAGAGCTGTGAAACAAGGCATTTAGATGCCTGGATTCCCCCACCCAGCTCTGCCGTGGCTAGTTTCAGTCGCCGGACCTCCGCGGTTAATGTTCCGTTGAGAGCTGTCAAATTTTCACCCAAATTAGTAGTAATCCCATTTTTTTCAGTTAACAAATGAAGCATCCATCTGGAAGTAAGTAAGAAATCTGAATTGTCAGTTGCAGTTCTCATGAAGTTAGATCATCCCCTTCAGAAGGGGGTCAGCAAATTCTATCACTCAATTTGGGTGTCAAATTATCCAAATGCACATCCAATTTCTAGAGTATAAACTACAAAATGCAGATACATGAAACAAAGGAAAGTGTAGTGACCTACTGACCGTGCATCTCATATCCATCAATCTACTTCTCATGAGACTTTAGGGTCAGTTTGGAACTCAGAAAATACTAAGGAAAGGGAAAAAAAAAAATCTCTCTTCCCAAGGAAAATGAACCTCGTGTTTGGTTTCGCCTTAGAAAATTTATATATATATATATATAAAATAAAAAAATCCTTAAAGTACATATTTTAAATTTTTTTACCCCAAACAAATAAAATGAGTTTTTGAACCATGTGTATAAAAATTAATTTATTAAGTTTTATACTATTTTTATTTTAAATACAACTTTTTCCTCTCAATTTTCCTTCCTTAGTAATTTCAGGGTCCCCAGCTTGGAACCTTGATGAAAACAAGGAAGAAGGCAGAAAATCAACTAAAGAAAACCAATACCAATCACCATGACATGAATGTAATGTAAGCAGGAAACAAGGGAGGTAAGAAGGAAATGAGTTTATGCAACTCCATCGATTGAAATATTTGTTTAAAAGAATACCCATTTTAGCTACCCTCATTTTATGCACATGAACCAAGAAAGAATGAATCAATGATGTGCCAAAAATATAAATTTCATGAAAATCTATCTACAAGAATATCTGGTTAAAAGTCGACGTGGATTCAAGCAAAAATGAATGCAACTGATAATTAAAAACCATCTCGAGTTGTGCACACATTGTTCCATGGCTTGAAGGCGGAACTTCAACTCATTGTTCTGGTTTGTAGGTCCAGCAGAATCTCTCTGGATGCAAATAGCAGAAACAAAATTTTAGGCGATAAAGAACAAAGCAGCAAGGAAGAAGTTTCAACGATCAAAATCTCCACCTGTAACAATATTAGCTGGGCAGACAATGTAGTGGCTTCTGTCTGTAAAAGTCTGGACCTTGTGCTCCAATTCTGAAATATATGTCGCATCTTTCGTTCTTTAGAGCGAGCAGCTGATGTTCAGCGATTGGCCAAAATCCTGAGATCAACCAATCCAAATGAGTGGGAACATACATAAAAAATGTTTCTTAATGATCAGAACGATTAACTAAGATGTATGTATGGCAGATTGACATGAAAAATGAAAATATAATGCAGTACCCATGTATGAATTTAAAAAAAGATTCAGCAATTTAAGTTGGAAATTTATAGAGAGAGATACGATCTGATCTTTTTGAATCAAACACCTTAATCCTCTTAACCATGAAAATATGATAAAAAAATAATGCAATACCTTTTGGCTCGCTTGGGATCGATTATTTGTCTCAGATAGTTTTCATTTGCCATAATCTTCTTCAGCTCAGCCCCACTAAATTCACCATTCCAAATTCCAAACTAAGAAATTGGTTGAATTCCCATCCATTGAATTGCTTGGGGATAGTTGTCCAGGACGGGTTCCTGGTGATGGCAGCAATTTTGGCGATTCATCACCAAAATTCATCTTCCCCATAAAACTATCCATAGAAATACTTCTATAATGTCGGGAGGTTGGAGCGATATCACCGCCTGCACTCCTTTTGACGCCTTCCCTTTTCTCGGCTGAAGAACAAACTCCTGGTTTCTGCATACTGTTTCCACTCTCATTCACACTGCTTTCTGCTTCATTGTCACTGCTATCGCCTCCATTTGTCTTCGTACCACTAGCTCTGCTATCCAAATCTTCATGGTTCTCAGTACCATTTTTCTCCTCAGTACCAGAAGAGTTCAACACTGTCAATGTTGTCCAAATTGTATACGCCGAGAGCAAATCATCGACGACTTCCCCCTCTGATTTCCTCTCACCCATTCCTTCTGCATTGTTATCTCCACCTCTCTCCCCAACGTTTCCCTTTTAACCAATTGAACTGGCTTTGCTGCCGCCATATTATCTCTAACTGACATAGACCGCTCAAAAGCACCTGAACCCCTTGATGGAATAAGAAGGCGAAAGGTGCATAATCGAAAGAGCCAAATGGGATATCGCTGTTGGATCGCCTATGTGCCTTCCGAGGAGGAAGATTCTCACCAACCCTCATGGAATTGCCCCTTGAAAATGGTGACGGTGATGGAGGGAGCCCGGAATGTGAGCTCGCATCCCGATCCTCCATGGAGACATCAGCGCAGAAACAGCGTCGAGGTGAAGTCGATGATGAGTCCCGATATGGCGACGGACTCAAAGGGGGTAAGGAGTCGAGCGAGAAGAATGACGGTTGTGATAAAGATCGTGAATGAGACGGTCCAGGGCTGAAATTCTGGGAACCCAGCTGCTGATTCGCCGGCCGGGGCACCGGGATCTGGGAATACGGCGAGAAAATTGGTGGGATCTGGTTCGAGATAAGACGGCGGGAAAACCGTGCCTTTTGGTACTATCACCATTAAAAGTCGGAGAAAAATGTCGCATCATTGGAGCACGAATTTGAGATGACGCATTCAACTGAGGTATATCAAGTTGATTCATGGATATGGTTTGTTTCTGAATCGAAGAAGACGAAGTTCCCAAATGAAGACTGAAAGTCTCTGAATCATATCCAAATTGGCTTCTTCAGTATCATCCATTTTTTCTTTCAAACCCCACTATATATATTATACAATCAAAAACGTAAGAACCTCTAAAATCACCCCCAACTTCCTCTAGAAAACCTCAATTCAACTTCATTTCTGCAAAACCAAGAATCCCACAAACGCACAGCCCAAACAGAAATGCACACAAACCCCTAGCTTTCGTTTTCCCCCTTAAAATAACTCGATGTTAAAAAGCAGAGACAACTGAGCACAAGTACAAGTACCTCGTGAACCGCAACAATGGAGCTCCAGTTGCAGGCCGTACAGTGCTATCTATGGAATCTCCGCCGCATTCGGCGGCGGCGCCTTTCGAAGCTGTTCCCCAAAAATGGGCTCTTCTGCTTGCGGATTGTAGCTGCGGTCGGCGACGGAGACACCGAAGAAGTGCACGCCTTGTACGCGATTTTCTTCCGGTTTCTCTCTCTAGAAATACCAAAAAAAAAAACACTCACTCTGTTTCTCTCTCTAGAAAAAGAGACGAAGAAGAAGAAGAAGAAGAAGACGACTGGCGAATACACGGATTTCATGACCGCTACGCGTGAATTTAATAAGAATTTCATTTGGGTTTGGAATTTGCATTTGGGCCTCATTTCAATTTCATTCCGACCGCATTTGCATTTGGACAAATCAATCTTCCCCTCTATCTCCGCAGATTATGTTGCAATAAATTTCTATATATTATTGTCCGAAATAAAAAATAAAAAATATAATTTATTCAAAATAAAATAAAAAAAAATTTAAAAAGCAATCTTCATTTTCATGGCTTCTCCTACTCTCTCCTACAGACGTGTACCTCACGGCCCAATTAAATTGTTTTCTTCCCCTCCTCCACACATTATTAAATTATTATTTTCTTATATTTCTTCATATTATCTTTATTATTTTAATTTCCAATAGTTTATACATCATGTCTAATTTATGTGATATAATATTCAATTTTTTAAAAGCAGTACAAACAAAGGAAATAAATCCGAGTTTTAATAATAACAGTTTACTGTATTATAACTAAAGTGTTTAATGGGTTCTTGATTAGTAATAAAATTTTTATTAAAATTTTCCTTTTTTCATTTTTCATATCAAATATCACTTGAAAAATAGTTATTAAAATCATGAAAAAAGTAGGAAATTAATTTAATGATATATTGGATTTTTTTTATTTGTCCAATTAATTTTTTCTTTAAAAAATGAAAGATGGGATTTCTTCTAAATTTAATAATTGGATGCTTAAAAAAAATTGTCCAAATTTTGTTAAATAATTAATTTATAAATTTATTACTAATTTTCTAGCAAAATATTAGATTTTTTGGGATGGAAGATTTGATTTAAATTCATATTGGTAATTTATTTTAATGTAGATAAAGGGAGTAAAGTTTCCTCTTGAATAAAGGCATGTGGGGAAATTCAATTTAGATTTTTTTTTTTTTTGTATTTAATGGAAATTAATATATTGATTTAGTTTCAATATAAGTAAGGAAATATTTTATGATATAAACCTACGCTTATGATTTACTTACTGACTAATATATGTGGATTTTAGAAATTTCTCATTTTTTTTCCATTATCGTATTTTCCTTTTTTGTTTTTTAAATTAGTTATTCAAAGGTGGAGTTTCATATTAAAGTAATTAATTTTAGAACAAAATTATAGATATAGTTTTTTTTTCATAATATTTATCAAATTAACTTTTTACTTTTTAAAATGCAGCATTAGCAGCGTAGTATTCGTGATTACGGTTTGAAAATTGGCAACAAAGCATGTCGATGAATACATTTTTAAGGTTAATTTTAAACCCGTATTTAATACAATTTTAAAATGTGAAAACACTAGTTTGATAATATTTTGAAAAAAAATCTATATGTATATTTAAACAAATAAGCAAATTATTTTCTTTTAAACTCCAAAGGTGAGCCAAAGAAACCTAAACTTGTTCCCGCACACTCCCACCTTAGTAAGAGTATGGATTTGCCCTAGAAAATTAGGGAGATTGCCCCAAGCATACCAAATACATTTTATTTTATATTAAATATAAAATATTTTATATTTTATATTATGTATAGGTTTGGCTAATCTGATAAACACATTTTGATGTCGTTAAATGACGTTATAAGTATATATATATATATATATATATATATATATATATATATATATAGTTGGGTTGGAGTCGTGAGAAATATATTGGCCAAGTTCTGGCTGGTGTGAGGAAGTCGATTTATGTTTAGTAGCATGAGGTATTTGTCGTTTATTGAGTCTCCCACGTCGGATAAGATGCGTACGATCGCTTCTTTTTTTTTGTTATATCATAAGGTGTTTTAAGCGGGTTTTTGCACATATTAAAAATGAATTTAAGTCATGCTCGTATCAGTAATATAATGAAGGCTGAGAGGGATTATAGACGATAAAAGCTAAGCATGCGTAATTGTATTTTGAGACTTTAACTTAAGATTATTGATTAAGATACGAAATACTCCAATCATCTTTCATGTATGTTCGGTAGTTAAAATTACATTTTTTAAGTCGAGGTGAAAACATAATTTGTAGTGATGTGTAAGATTAGTTATAATTTTTTTTTGTAGTTAAAATGATAAAACATAATACAATATAATAAATTTATAAAACATGCTAGTTTAAAAAATAATAATAAAAACAAAATATATTTCATGATTTACTTGAACATGTGTGTGCCTCTTTTTTCTCTCCCTTATATATATATATATATATTTTTTTTTTTTTAATACTGGAGAAATCAATTTTCAAAATAATGATGGAGCGGTACAATTTGACTTTGTTCACTTCTGAATATCCTTTCTGATTTTAGTTATAAATTTAAATTGAAATGAATTGCATATGTTAAAAAATAAAATAAACCATCACTAGAGTAATATTTTTTAATTCAATCATTTTTTTAAATTTTTTTGAAAAATTAATAATTTAATTGATTCAAACCAACCAATTAGCTAAAAATAATAAAATATGACACGATATTAAAGTTAATAGCATAATAAATTGGTTATAATTACTGGCGTTTGATAATTATATGATAAGCTATAATACGTATTATCCAAATTATCTGATATATTAACGATCGTATTTGAGCGATGTATCTAACGTCGAATATATTTTTGCGGATTCGAATCGCGCATCTGAAAAATGTCGCGCGATAAGACTGACGAAATCGCGATATATCATCTTAAGATGTGCCGTCGTATGTGCACAAGAGATGACAAAGCGCGAAAAAATAAATTAAAAATATAGATTTTTACAAAAAAACCATTTTATTGAAAACGAAAATTGTATGGGTGATTTCAAGCCAATAATTTTAAAAAAAAAAAAAAAACTCCTCCTTACTTGAAAAATGGCCCCAGAAAAAACGAGAGCGGGAGAAAGGAAAAAACGAAACTAATTAAGTCATTCTTAATTGAAGTAAATTTCATTAGTTAATAAAATTGTCTACCAATACATACATATATTATTTTTTACTTATATTCATTTTTTATATTATATTATAGTATTATATTCTTACTCGGTACCTATTTGTTTCAATTAATAACTGATATTGATAACTAATAGCTTATTATAAAATATAGTTTATTAAGGTAGTCGATTAGAAGTAGTTGATTGATTTCTATCGAAAGTTGTTTAGCCTAATCATTTGTCAATAAACTTTGAGTTTTAACAAACTATTAGTAGCTAATAAAGAACATTTACCAAGTAATTTATAAAAAGCGATTGAGAGTGAATAAGCTATTCTCTCATTTATTTAAAAATAAAAATAAAAATTAAAGAAATTTCATAGTAGAAAAATATTTAAAAAATAAAATATCTGATTCTAAGAACGAGACAGAGACAAATAATAATAAAATATATAAAATAAATAATTAGGAAAATAACAACTCAAACCCGTTTGGTGCCAATGTATTAGGATTTAGGAAATGTTGGGTAGTTAGGCCAGATGCTACTTTGCCAGCTCGTTATAATTATCTATAATTATTTGTAATCAAACAAAAATAATTTATATATATTTTAAGAGACAATTAGTTAAAATTTTAAAATATTAAAAAAATATATTTATTCATAATGTATGTAACATACAGATTGTAAACGGTTTTTTTTTTTTTTACACCATACAACCTCGGGAATGCAGTTGTGTTCCGTGGTTGGTATTGGCTTAATGACATATCTAGTGTGTCGACTCGTAACGTTCGTGAATTACGTCGAAAATAATAATGATACTATTATATTCTATTTTTTTAATAAGATTTATATTTTTCATGCCAATTTTCGAATTAAATATTTAATTAAAATATGATTTTCACTAATTAAGTGAAGAAAACGATCACAAGAGTAGATTTTTGAAAAAATTATTCTCAACACAAAAATCATAAAAATTGTTATAATTTTCATATAGTGTGTCTTTAAGAACCACTTAGAAGTTATAAGCACGAGCAAATGTATATTGGACTTACCTTTTATTTATTTATTTATTTTTGCTTTTTTCAATGCATTTTATGATAAATTAACACTTTCTTTTTTTGTTAACGAAGCACATTTCTCGTTAACTTGAATTAATAATTTATTTATTTTTTAAGTGAAAAATATTTTTATTAATTTAAACTAGCAATATATTGATAGAAATATAAAATTAAAATAGTTAAAAATCATAAAGAATGAGACAAGACCCAGATTAATAGAATGACGAATGGACTCAAAGGACCATTAATTTGATTTAATATCGCTTATCGGATAAGATAAACTTTATTCGTCTAAATCACCTTCACGCAAATAACCACTCACCTTCACCATTTTATTGAAGAAGAAAACATTGAAAATATATGTGGATGGTAATTTTAGGTAAAAAGAATAGTAAAATAATCACATCTCATTCTTACCCAAAAGAAAGAGAATAGTCGCTTAAAAGTCGAGAAAATAAAACTAAATTAATAATTTAATTAAAAACTAAATAATAAGTATTTGTTTATCAGACCGTGAAGTGTCATACAAGAATGCGTCTGTATATGAAGCGTCTTTTCGCCATCTGTGCTTGCCATATAAATATAAAGGACCACGAAAGGGCGGTATAGTTTTATTATTGTATAACACGAATGCATTTTAAATCTGCAGGCTACGTCTTATTGGTTAAATAAGAATAATCTGTTATCACCGATTCGTGTTTGGTAGTCCTAAATAATAAGATTTGATGTGAAATCAAAAACCTACTAAAAGTTGTGAGACAATCTTATCCGCGATGGGAGTACGATAAACCAGGAGCCAAACAGTCGTTAATGAAGCCCAACTGCTAGGTAGGAGATCTCCCCTGAAATCACGTCTCGTGAGCACCACCCCCCGCCAAACACGCAGAGCCGTACACGTGGCGTTTCCAAACCCGTCGATGACGTAGTAAAGTTGACTTTGCATGGAATATAGCACGAGGGTATGGACGTGTTGAAAAGTGGTTTTGAAATTAGCCACGTGGCAAAAGTTCGGTAAAATCGATGAGAAATGCAATCTTATCCAAAAATAAATATAAGAAAATAAAAAATAAGCGGAGATGGGCCACCAAATTGAGCGGGCACATGATGGGGAGTCAGGTAAAACTCGATTGAAGGAAAGACGACGTCGTTTAAGGAGAAAAAATTGGCCCTTGGTGAAAACGTCAAGAAAGCGTGCGTTGCAATCGCTTTTGGAGGATCCATTAAGTCAAAAGCCACCTTTTACAATTTTAAATGATGGAGAAAATGTTTTTTCAATTTATTTTTTTTATTTTGATATTATCAAAATATATATATATAACAAATTTGTAATACCTATTGAAAAAACAAAGTTTGAAAAATAAGTTACCATATACTTTGATATATTTCATTTTTCAAATGGAATATCTAGAATCAAAAAGACAGGAGGTTTCAGTCAGGTGATAAAGGGATGGAATTTACTTAAAAAAATATTTAAGAACCAGTTTTTAGAAATGATTCCTAAAAACCATGGGATATTTTTTAAAATTATTATAGAGGACAACTTTAGAAAATACAAAGAACATAATTTTAACATTATCTGAAAACTGTTATTATTTTTTGAATTTAATATTTTTTATACTTTTCAAAATTAAAAAAAAAAAAAAAAAAAAGATAACCAAGAGTATTCCCTGTATTTTCTTTATTAATTTTTTTTTTTTAAACAGCAAACAAACATCCCTATGATTTTGAAGACAGGGTCGGTGAGTAGCCTCTTTTGAACATATTTATTTTAGCCAAAATGGGTTGAGAAAACAGCATATTTTTCCCCCATGAGAATTTCATAGCCGGTATTGAAGACACCCACCGACTGGTTTGTCTTTGGGGTGGACAACACTGACTTGGGTTTGCTCCGCCTTCAAAGCCCCTGCAACAAGAGTTGTTGTACAACCCTTT